>JASPKZ010000957.1:0-47440 GCA_030220185.1 Diploptera punctata | reverse complement strand
GAAGAGTCCCTAAGCCGAATCTAAGAATGAATTGAATATGATTGATTGCGATGGCCATAGATTTCGGGGGACCGTTTTGCGCTTATAAGTTTTCCTGACATTGTCTTAACGGTGAGAAAAACCCCGCTAAAAACCTCACCCAGAAAAACTGTCCCGACCGGGGATCGAACCCGGCCCGGGCCCCGCTGCGTGAAAAGGCAGCACTCTACCTGAGGACCATAGCGGTGGACAGAAAATTAACATCAAAAACAAGCAAAACAAAAACCTCACTAAACCAGTAGTACTTATGCTAGGCAACTTGACCCTTAAAAGAAACGTAAAAACAGAAGTTATTAATTTTTAAAGGAAAATTCTAAGACAAACATTTCGACCAAATAGAGGAACTCGATAACTGTGGAGAATCAAAACAAAACAACGAAACTAAACAAATTAAAAAAAGTCAGAATATTGTAAACCATATAATATCACCAGAATGATTGGCTGAGGACATTTAATAAGATGGATGATCAAAGATTGGTTAAGAAACTCCTATTAAATGGAAAACCTATAGGAGGCAGAGCAGTGAAGGACCGAGTTCAAGATGGGGATGCAAAAAACGAACGATCTAAATAACATGAAGTGATACCTTGAATATGAAAGAGACAGATTGGCATGGGAGGAGGTTGAAAAGGCCAAAAACTTTCACCTTTGCATTTGTCGCGCCTATGGATGGCATAACTTTTAATGGGCTGAATGGAATCTAGACGTCCGAATTCGATTCCCTGATATACCATACATTTATAAGATTTGGAACGACTGTGTACTCATATGCGTCATGGCTGCGAGTAGTACGTTATGTAAAAAAGAGCGAAATCCGTAAGAAGATTGAGAACTTCGTCACGCTAATACGTGATTCGCTGTATCGTGAACTTCTTCAGTCGACCCTAAGCTCCTCGGAGGCGTTGCGACACGGATTTAATTACAAGTTATATTCCCCCAAAATTATCTTAGTTACTGAGAAACAATTACACTATATGCTTACTTACTATAATGTTTTAAACGTATTTACCGTTGGAAAGGCAATTATGCAAATTACAACAATGGAATAAAACAAAGGACAGTGTAGAACTTACGTCTTAGTCAAAATGGCGTTGAATGTGCAACGCAGATTACAATGGCGCAAGGGCAATAACGTATTGCTAATGATCGTATGAGGCCGGCCAAGAGGGAGTTTCCACGTAGAATTGCAGCCGTCGACGTGGGGAAGGGGAGAAACGACTGCTGGAACGGGAAGGATGCAGAAAATCAAAACCTCCAGAAGGCCCGGAAACAACCAACAGAGAATTGTGGAGGCGTTCGACGCTAGCCCACAAAAATCAATACGCCAAGCTGACGTGAGCCATGATTTGTTTTAGTTTGTTCTATTGTTGTTAATTTGAAGGATTCCCTTTCCAATGATAAGTAGTTCCTTTAATAATAATTCTCGTCACAAAATGCATCAAACGTATAGCCATATTTCTGAATCACTCTGCGCCGCATGTTTTTGGCGCGCGCGCGGCTGTCTTGTGTTCGGAATTTTTTAATTTCAACGAACCTCATGCGATCTATAGCAAACCAAGGCGGTCGTAGACTTTTGCAGAGCAGGTGTAACCAACCATGACTCTATGGTGTTTGTGCAAAACACAGGCTCTCGATACGACAGATGGCGTTACATTTTTATTTAACAATAAGGGTATATTTAAAATTTGGCGCTAAAAATGTGCACTTCATGAGCCAGTACAATAGATGACTCCAAAACTTTTGTAATGACGTTTAGTCTGATTAAGCATTAACGCAGGCCAATGTTTTTACGATTATAATAATAAAACATTTGAACATCAATTATCTATACAACTGCCTTTCCGTACCTTGGCTACTTTTTATTTCCTTTTCTCACTACTGGACGAGGCGAAGAGATACTAAAGGCCAACAAACCACACTACGCGTAACTCTAAGGAATTGGAACTGGAAGTAAAGAAATATCAATAAACTAAATATATGTCACAATAGAAATTATTGTAATAAATGAACAGCTAGGACAAATGAAGGAATTTTGGGGGAAGTGGCTGAATTCAAATACCTAGGTAAATAATCAGAAATAAGAATGAGATGCACAAAGAATTTAAAATTGACTAAATTCTGGAATGCGTGCTATTTGCATACAGCGACTCTTGTCCCAATGCTTTCAAAAAACTTTGAACTGAAACCTATAAAACTATTATTCTACCAGTTATTGGATGCGGCACATGAACTCTACTTTAAGGAGGAAAGGAAATTATGAGTATTCAGAATAAAGTTCATAGGGAATTTTTTAGACCAAAGAGATGAACGACAGGTAGTGAATGAGGAGACTCATAAAATGAACTACAGGTATTTGTGGAAGACAGATATTATAAGAACAGTTACGTTTCGTTAGACTGGAGGGCAGGACATGTACGGATGGGGCATGAAATACGTGCATGGAAGCTTAGTAGGAAAACCAGAGGGAAAACGCCCAGTTGTATAGACCAAGAATGAGGTGGAGAAAACATAACTATGATTTGAGAGAAGTAGATTATGCAAGGAATGTTGGAAAACATGGTTTGGTAGGGATGTATGGAGAGTTTATGTCCGCGCGGCCAGAAACCTAGGGTTCGTAGACAGTGAGTTAGTATATATATGAATTGTTTTAAAACTTGAATTAATGTAATTTTTCCCCCATGATTAGTTCATTCCAGCTGATTTAAAGAAGTAAGTGGACCCATTTTAGTGAAATTTTTGGAAGATTCTGACATTCTGTATGTACTAATGTTCTAGAGGATATGTGAAGGTACTCTTTCTAACGACGTCCGCAACTCTTCCTAGCTCTCGAGTTTCTAAGACAAACATTAGGAGGAGGGAAAGAGTTTTTAGTTGTTCTTCACGTTATGCGACATGTAGATAGCGAAGACACAACACTACTTTTTTCAGCATCTTTGAACATTCTCTTTTCATTTGCACAGGAGATGCGCTGACTTTTTTTTTACATTTCTTATCTCTATTTAATTTCCTTAATAGTAATAAGCATTCAGAAACAAATATTTAAATTTTGTCATATTTAGTAGAAGTATCTGTGGATGGAAAAATTTTTCTTACAGCTAACATTTCTGCTTCGTTCTAACACCATTATAAATATTTGTAATTTAAACAATTAGGAATTATCTTCTAATTAATTACCAGTGGTAATGTACACAGTAGAAACAAACAATAATATACTATCTCTCACTCTCTCTCTCACTCTCTCTCTCTCTCTCTCTCTCTCACACACACACACACACACACACACACACACACATATATATATATATATATATATATATATATATGAAAAGAAAAATGAATGCTTGAGTCGGGATTTGAACCCGAGTCTCTAAACTCTGTACGTTTAGCGCTCTAACCATCTGAGCCACTGAAGTATTACCAAACACAAACATACATTTTTTATGTATATGTATTATTCTCAATTCACACAAAAGGTAGCGGGAAGTTGTTCCAACTGCCATTTAGCGGCCACCATAACATATAAGCAAATTATATATATATATATATATATATATATATATATGTGTCCCACCGCAGTGATCTCGAGGTAGTGTGCTGCCTTGTCACGCAGCGGATTCAAGTTCGATTCCCGGTCGGTATCAGGCTCCTGGGTGAGGTTTTTCGTTTTTTTTTCCTCACCTGTAAGACAAATGACATGAAGCTTAGGGCCAAACGGTCCTCGAAAATCATCTGGCCATCATTATCATCATCCTTCACCGGTGTGGAAAGCAATGGAAGCTACCACACCTATAATTCCCTAGTAAAGCTGCAAAGCATAGCATGGAAATGCTATGATTGGAGTGAAAGACCTGCCTTCGGGCAGAATTAGTATGGGTGGATATATGGATATATATATACTAGCGTACCCAGCAGACGTTGTCCTGCCCGAACGTTCAATTCTCATGTTATGGGCGGACGATAAAAATATGTTACTTTTTTACCATAAAATTCAGCAATTAGGACATAATTAGATATTATTAAATAAGATCGCAGGAAAACGTCTTACAGCCTTCTGTTGTGGCTGAAGAAGTGTGAATGATGACGTCACACAGTCATGAACAATAGAATCGTACCCTCCTTTGCAGATAAGTTAAGAACCGTCATATAACAATTATATTAGAGTGAAAAAATAAAGATAACTGATGAGAGTGAGTCAAAACAGTTTTTTTTTCAGCTAGATTTCATTTCTGACCCACTGTGCACCGGTCCCAATCTGGCCGACATTCCATGAGAAATATTTCTTCCCCCGTAGAGACTCGAACCAACGTAAGTCCCGTAGTTCTGCGCCAAGACTTCTTGTCTTAACCACTCGGCTACGGCGCGAGACTCTTGGTATCAATGAAAGACAAAAATGGTTATTGTGAGTTATCCTTAAGAGATAAACATATGCTGTCGCGGATTTTTTGTAGAGCTTTTTTGAGATATTCAAATTCTGTGTACATTAATTTTGTGTTTCTTATGGTGTGGGAAGCGTTAAGCCATTTAAGCATCCAAAGAGCTACTTTTTTTCTCGTTTTCCACTATAAAGGGCGATTTTTAAGGGTGTAGGATTTGAGTATCACAACTCTCTTATAGCCTATGTTCATCCCGGGAATCTCCTGAACATTTTGCAAAAAAAAACCCCATTATAATCGGATCAACGGTATTGCCGCGCATAAAGTACGAACAAACAAACAAATATACAAACAAACAAACATTATTTTATATACAAGATTACATAAAACGTGTGTATGTGGTACAATTGGTTTTAATAATCTCTTAAAGTTTAGATTGTTTATCCTGTATTTAATAAATAGGCTAATGAATGTTCGATGTTTTTTTTTTTAATTTGTTGATTTACTAACATTCGACGCTAGATTTTTAATTTATCATTCAATAAACTTTGGAAAATTAGACTTTTTATCTTACGTTTAAGAATTTTATCTTGTGGCAAAACTTCCTGTTTTTTTATTATTGTATTTATTTTTTCCACTTTTTTTTTTTTTTTTTACATTTGAGAAAATCAAATTGCTGTTGTTTGTAACTTAGGATCTTTTATAGACTAATTAATAGCGATATATATGTATACATGCTATTAATTATAAGACCCTAAGTATATATATATATATATAGTGTGTGTGTTGTGTGTTAGGTCTTATTTTTTTTATATTGAAAGTATTGTAAGAATATATAGGCCTAAGATACTATGAATAAAAATAGTCCCAAATCTTTAGAGGATGAAGAAGGCCTACTACTCAATGGTATTAATAATCTGTTTGGTTATGCTGATTATGTAGTGTTACTAGGCGATTAGCGAGGAAGTCTAAGAACCAAAGTGCACACTTTATTGAGTAACAATAAGAAATTGCTGCTTGAAGTAAATATCAATAAAATTAAATATTAGGTTCACACCGGAATAAGTATGAATATCTTTAAGATGATTTCCGGGCTGTTGGCCGTGGTCTTAAGGCTTGAAGTTCCCCGACGTTTCGCCAGAGTCTCGAGACAACCCTTGAGGATGCCGGACGTTGTCTCTGGCGAAACGTCGGGGAACTTCAAGACCACGGCCAACAGCCCGGAAATCTTCAAGATATTCGTACCATAAAACTAAATTAATTTCAATTGCCAAAAATCTATAACATCGAAATTTTTAACACTGAAATGATATAACATAATTGAATTTATCAAACAAACATTTTCACATAAGTAAAAAAAAAAAAAGAAAGAAAAAAAAGGTTGAAAATTCTATTTCAGTAAATAAGCACTATAAGTGGGAGGCATGGGACATACACAAGTGTGTACGAGGGGAGAAGTTAAATGTAGGCAAATAGAGAAATAACATTTATTTTATTCAGCTATAAGATTAATAAAGACGTTTAATCAACGAAGAAATAATGCATTTACAGCGTTCTAATAATAATTTTCTTAATATCTGTAATAAACTAAAGAATTATTTAATAACAAACTAACTTATGCACCTCACTGATATTATTCTTTTAACAATTAATACATTTAATTATTTATGAAAATAATATTAAGATTAACAAATATTTTCTTTTGTTTTAAATATTGTATAATCGTAAAATTAGTTTTCTATATCTCATTATTTTTCTTTGTTTTTTATATACATTAGACAGGGACAATTTAATATGTCTATCTTGTATACATGTTATTAGGCCTATTAGTTTTAGTCTTAATTTTAACTAACATTAACTGGTTGCATTATAGATCGTAATATAATAGATATTATCTTTTTGATCAAATTTTTATTTAGCATTTAATATTAGAGTTAATTGATATTGTTATATTCTGATGTAATATATGTTTGTCCTGGTAAGTGGAACAGAAGGCCACATGGCCTTAACTCCACCAGGCTAAATAAATTAATCTAAATCTAAATTACCAATCAGTGGGTGTCAAAAAGGTATAATGAATTGCAAGCAAAATATTTTTTCTTGTTTTATGACATTTCTGGTTTTCTCCCCTGACTTTGGCGGAATTGTAATCCATTTCTTAGGTTGGGGCACCTGGAAGGCGGAGTTACGTTACACCGATCACATGATGGGTGATAAAACCCAGACCATGGGCAACCACAGGAATAATTCCCTTTAAGGAAAAATTCTTATGATTTGACCGTGAATCGAACCCGGGACCTCATGAATTGTAGTCGAAAACGCTGACCACTAGCCCATGAGGCTGGTCTTGCAAGTATAATATTCATTGTGCGTTATTTTAACCTACGTATGTTTAATATAATTTCAGATATACTTTGTATTTAAAGGTGATGCTTTTAATATCTAAGGTCATAACAAGCGCTGGGATTTTTATGTACTAAAAGTTGAGATTGCAACACACTCATAGTAGGCTATAATGAGAAATTATACTTATAGCTATGTTTTGTTTTGACATACAAACAGTTGAATAGTATAATGAGAGGGTTAAGACTTATGACTGTCTTTTGTTTTGGTCTCACACATAAATAGTTGATTGTCTTTTGTTTTGGTTTCACACACAAACACTTGAATAGCATAATGGGAAGTTAGACTTATGATAGTCTTTTGTTTTGGTTTGACACACAAACAGGTGAATAATATAATGAGAAGTTGCTTATGGGGTCTTTTGTTTTTGTTACACACACGAACAGTTCAATAATATAATGAGAAGTTAAACTTATGACTGTCTTTTGTTTTGATTTCACGCACAACCAGTTCAATAATATAATGAGAAGTTAAACTTATGACTGTCTTTTGTTTTGGTTTCACACACGAACAGTTCAATAATATAACGAGAAGTTAAACTTATGACTGTCTTTTGTTTTGATTTCACGCACAAACAGTTCAATAATATAATGATAAGTTAAACTTATGACTGTCTTTTGTTTTGGTTTCACACACGAACAGTTCAATAATATAATGAGAAGTTAAACTTATGACTGTCTTTTGTTTTGATTTCACACACAAACAGTTCAATAATATAATGAGAAGTTAAACTTATGACTGTCTTTTGTTTTGGTTTCACACACGAACATTTCAATAATATAATGAGAAGTTAAACTTATGACTGTCTTTTGTTTTGATTTCACGCACAAACAGTTCAATAATATAATGAGAAGTTAAACTTATGACTGTCTTTTGTCTTGGTTTCACACACGAACAGTTCAATAATATAATGAGAAGTTAAACTTATGACTGTCTTTTGTTTTGATTTCACGCACAAACAGTTCAATAATATAATGAGAAGTTAAACTTATGACTGTCTTTTGTTTTGTTTGTTTCACACACGAGCAGTTCAATAATATAATGAGAAGTTAAACTTATGAACTGTGTTTTGTTTTGATTTCACGCACAAACAGTTCAATAATATAATAGAAGCTAAACTTATGACTGTCTTTTGTTTTGGTTTCACACACGAACAGTTCAATAATATAATGAGAAGTTAAACTTATGACTGTCTTTTGTTTTGATTTCACGCACAAACAGTTCAATAATATAATGAGAAGTTAAACTTATGACTGTCTTTTGTTTTGGTTTCACACACGAACAGTTCAATAATATAATGAGAAGTTAAACTTATAACTGTCTTTTGTTTTGATTTCACGCACAAACAGTTCAATAATGTAATGAGAAGTTAAACTTATGACTGTCTTTTGTTTTGGTTTCACACACGAACAGTTCAATAATATAATTAGAAGTTAAACTAATGACTATCTTTTGTTTTGATTTCACGCACAAATAGTTCAATACTATACTGAGAATTTAAACTTATGACTGTCTTTTGTTTTGGTTTCACACACGAACAGTTCAATAATATAATGAGAAGTTAAACTTATGACTGTCTTTTGTTTTGATTTCACATGCAAATAGTTGAATAATATATACTAACTGCATTGCAGTCTTACTTTTATTACATAAAAATCCCAGTCATAACTATCTAATTAACCCTTAAATTGTCAAAACAGTTTCTCGTGCCAGTTATTATTTACATGTTTTAGACCGCAATGAAAACAAAATCATAGAAACTGTAGGCTAAGTTATTCTTGTACGTTATTGTGAAATCTGACATACATTTACGTAAGCTCTATTTATTTGCTTCTCTATTGTTTTGTAAACAATGTTAAATAAATTAAATCAATGCTTTTCCAATTTAAGGGTTAACTGACATCATCGAGGCAGGAGGTTCATGGCCGCTCGAACATATGCTCTCCATACATCCCTATATTGATTTAATAATTTTTAGTAATTCCCCATATAGTTCACTTCCCTCAAATCAGAGTTAATATTATTCTCGCAGCTACTGGACGCGTGCTTACCTACTGGGCGCGTGCCCTCTGATTTTTCTACACGTTTTCATGTCACTCTTTCATTCCCAATTCGTACCATATGCCCTGCTCGTCACAGCCTGCGAGACTATTCTTATTACATCTTGTTTGTCATAAAGTTCATGTAAGTTAATTCATTGTTACATAGCCTTTTCCATTTCCTGTCTGTTGTCTCTCTTTTTGGTTAAACATTTCCTAAGATGATCTTGAAGAAGATTTTCGGGCTGTAGGCCGTGGTCGTGAGGCTTGTAGTTCCCCGACGTTTCGCCAGAGACTGCGTCTGGCATCCTCAAGGGTTGTCTTGAGGATGTCTCAAGACAACCCTTGAGGATGCCAGACGCAGTCTCTGGCGAAACGTCGGGGAACAACAAGCCTCACGACCACGGCCTACAGCCCGAAAATCTTCTTCAAGATCATCATAGCAACTCCGGCCGTGAAAGTCTATATGAATACATTTTCCTAAGAATTTATTTCCAAAATGTTGTAATTTTTTCTCATCTGTTAAAGTAAGAGAGCATGTTTCGCTCCATGTAGGCCTAATATAATCATCTGTTAAAGTAAGAGAGCATGTTTCGCCCCATGTAGGCCTAATATAATCAGATGATTGATTGCTTTATTTACTTAATTTAAGTTTTTCTGCAAGAAGTTGGGATGACAGAGTCAATTAATGCATAGCATTTGCAGAGTTGAGTCTATTTTAATTTCTTTCTGCATTTCATTCCTGTTTGTTATTACAGTAAAAGCACATTATTCACGGTTTCGTTATTTGCGGGTTAAAAATTCTTGACACAGTTACTGTATTCGCGGCTAAAAATTTTTTTATTCGCGGATTCAGTCGGTACGTTAGGAGAATTAGGTTATTTATTAACCATCAACAGTTTTTTTAATTTTATTTTTTTACTGCAGGCAGGTGCCAAGGTGGCTTTTTAAAAAAGTGATTCAAACCAAATGGACAAATAAATATAAAAACAAAACAAACCTTATTGTCATTAATCCTAAAGTTTGTTGTTAAAAGCTGTTGTATTTCACGTACCGATAAGTATTTTGATAAATGCCTCCATCGCCACCTGTCTCAATTTGTCATTCGTTGCAATAATTCTGATTGAATAACACGTGTGTCTTGTTCCCAATTCATAATGTTGAGTAAAAGAAAAGAAAAATTAGTACCGAAGAGAACAAAATTAGTGTTGCCGCTTAGAGTAAAAATAAAAATGCTTGACCGTTTATTCGCGTTGGCTAGTGGTTTAAGTCTCTATCACGCTGTTTTAATGTTAATTAATCAAGAAATTCGAAGACAAAATAAGGAATTCTAACGCAGAATTCACAGCTGAATAGAAACCTTAATTGAAATACCTTTTAAAATCGGCAAAACAGGACAAAATTACTTAGTTCTTTAAGTCATTGCCTACACCTGACAGTAGTAATTAAAACAATTCTTCAAAATCTCTCATTAATTGATTTTATTTTGATAATTTTTATTTTATTCTGTAACCTTGGAACGTATCACCTATATACCCATACAAATTACCATTCCATATTCGCGGTTTCTGTATTCGCGGCACATTTACGGAACATATGCTCCGCGAATAAGGAGCTTTTACTGTATATATAAACTAAGACCTATATGTAGTCTGTATTTTAAACGAAATTAAATGGATGAGATAAGTATGGAGAAATGGTGGAATGAAATTGTGGTAGGGGAAAACGGGAGAAAACCCCGAGAAAACACTGCACAAGCTAAGTTTCATCCACTACGAGAATCGATCTCGGGACCCCAACGGTAAGAGGCGCGCTTGCGGCACGGAGCCACATAATAGTAGCATATAACAATGGTATTTATAAATTTTTTGAATGTAAATAGAGTACAGATACTTTTTTTATAGTTAATAAGAGTTGAATTTTTAGAGTATCCTGACATACGTCTTACAGGTGAGGAAAAACCCCGAAAAGAACCTCACCCAGGAACCTGCCCCGACCAGGAATTAAACCCGGGCCCGCTGCATGACAAGGCTTCATTCTACCTCGAGACCACAGCGGTGGACTTTCTAGAGCTAGTAGTGGACATTCCCGGCCAATTCCTGGTTTCCTAATTCAAAATACTCCCATGTCAATTTGGATTCTTCTTTTATCTTTACTATTTTACCTAAGAAGCCTGGGACTTTGGGATGCACTATAAAAATTAAGTAACTAAATTATGTTGAGATTATCTATAATTCATTGCATGTGTGAGTAATCTTGTTTTACTGTATTAACCCTTAAAGCTTGTGATTTTCTTATATCCTTAATGCTTATCACAGGTATCAACAATTCTTAAGAAGTAATAATGCTAGAATCAAAAACATAATTTAAAACATTACAGCGTTATAATAAATGCTAATTTCCTGCGTTTTTATTTCGCATGTACTGAAACATTTTATTTATGCCTGCGAATTCTATTGTTTAAAAGGCAATTGTAATTTAAACTGTTACAGAAACCTCCCTGTAAATATGACAATTAAAAACTTTGATTGTAGAGAAAGCACTTTATAACGGTAAGATAATATTTTAGTGTTATGGAAACCATTATATATACGATATTGTAAACAATTCAAGCATGAAAAATAAATACGCATTGTAATAATATAAAAGGATTTTTGAAACTGAGATAGCGATGAGGTTTCGTGTGTTTATTTTACTTTGAAAAAGAAAATACTGTACTTTGTTCCTCTGTTAGATTTAGGTGAGTTTGTATAGTAATGAGATTTCTGAGATCAGTTGCAAGTGTATCTTTAAAGGTACGTACACATATGCGCGCCGCGAACACGAACGGCGCGTGTTATGTTCGTCGAAATGATTAATTTCAACGAACCTCCTGCGATCCATAGGAAACCCACAAACCTTCAGTAGACATTTTGCAGAGCAGGTGTAACCAACCATGTCTCTATCGCGCGAGGAAAATTATTCGATTTTGGTGATGAGTGGTGCGGCATTAATAATGGCTAGTTTGTGCAAAAAGAAAAAGAAACAGACGACGTTGGTGGCATACTAACCTGTTTAAAAAAAGGAATGGTACGGAGCTTATGATGGATCTGAAGTCACAAGAAATAAGCGGTCAAAAAATTTCAAAACTACAATCACTTCAAACATGTTTTTAAATCAGTTATTGAAATTTTATTAAAAAAATTGAAGAATATGAAGGAATATTAAATGTTTACTAAAATATGAACATTTCGCCAAAATATTATGAAATATGAAAAAATATGTTGGTCTTATTTGATTATAAAATGTAAAGATACTCTATGGAGCAACAAAAATTTTATAGAACGCAAAAATAATATCAACATAAGTATAATTTACAAATGTAATACATTACAAAATTATGTATAGTACCAGTATTATTTTATTCTTTGGCATATTTCTCATTTGAGTGATTTTTTTAAGTAGATTGCTTTCGTTGTTTAAAAGATCATGAATTTTTTCACAAGAATTTGTTAAATTATACTTCACATAAAATAACTTTCGAAGTCTCAACACTCAATTACGATTTTTTTTGTCCGCACTTTATTTATCAAACAATGGTGGTCGAATCAACAATGTTAACTTTGATAAGCAGTTCTCAACAATGATTTGTTATTATTAAAGTTTAACATTACGAAATTAACAAAAATAATATAAAACTCATATCCTGGTGAAATAGCTACATGGGCGGCGAAAACCGTACATTCCCTTTCCGTTCTCCCGCTTGTCTTGCATTCTTTCCCAAAAAATAGGGACTTTTTTTAAAATGCCGCGGGACGCGGGACAAATTGTTAAAAATCGGGACTGTCCCGCCAAAATCGGGACGTCTGGCCACGCTTATTACTTATTACATCTTATAACTTTATTTATACTTTTTCAAATATTATAGCATTAAAGGAATTTAAAAATATATGATTTGTATATATATGTTTAAAATTATTAAGAATCTATGTCACCATAACATGGCCTTAATTTTTAATAAAGATGTACATGATTATTATATTAGAGGTACTTTATTGCACAAAGGTACTAGTTTCTCAAAAAAAAAAAGGTATAAAGGGATTCGTTATGCATTAATCAACCATTACAATAACTTACCTATTGAATATCAACATTTCACGAATGTTAAACATTTTTATAATTGTATTAAAAAAAAATTCTCATTGCTTTCTTAGTTAATTTTGTTAATTTTATTATTATTAATATTATCCTGTTTAAATATTGTATTTATATGTATATATATATTGTGCATCTATAGTAGTTTGTATTACTTAAACTTATGGCTGAATTTGTTTTCTTGTTTTATGGTCATTATTTTTTGTATATTGCCCCTTAACATGAGCAATCTTTATCTTTGGAGTCTTTGAAGAAATAAATAAATAATTAGTAATAAATGTGTTTATATATTGTATTGTTTTGTGATACTTCATACATAATATTATGAAATGAACGTCTTAAATAAATAATCTTTTCTAAATAATTCTAATTTATTCATACAATTACAGTACACACGAAAAAAAACACATAATATTGAAAAAAAAAACAGGCATGCTGTAACAATATTGTGAAATCATTTTTTTTATTAAATATCGATAGACATCAACATGCACACTGACCTGACGATCTTCACTATTTATTGTAGCGCCAAACCAATAATACTAAGTTATGTATCAACAATATAACAGCGGGAATATTTGGCGTTAAACTGCATGATACAAAATTTGGATTAGTATTTATGAAGAACTTATATCATAGCTGTTTGTTGCAAACCACAAAATCTCTAATAGGACTGATGGTATTTACATTTTTATTTAATAATAAAGCTATATTTAAAGATTATACTTCATGAGCCACTGCAATAGATTATATAAAAAAGCTTTTTAATGACGCTTAGTCGGTTGATGCATAACGTCGTCTAATTGTATTTAAGAATTATAATAATGAAGCATTTAAAAAATATTATATATTACAACTTACCTTTTCCTGTACCTTGGCTGCATTTTATTTTACTTTTCTCTCGCCGGTGGGAAGAAAGTAGTGTAATCATCTTCTTCCTGCATGTATCCGGAGATATATCCATTTTATCTCCAATTTCTCTCCAGGCATCTCCTTTTAATGATTTTTTAAAATGATCCTTATGTTGTGGATCCCACAATAATTGCTTGCTTCTATAAATGTCAACAAGTTTTAACACGTTTTCCTCTGACCACTCCATACTCAAATAATAGGTGCGCACCGAAAGCAACGAACCTCTCAGGTACCCGTCCAAATCTAAACAGCGAACCATCAAAGTGTTTGTGGAAAAAACCGACAATGAGTGGATCGTGGTGAGAGACGCGCGCGCCGTTCGCGCGCACCTTAAAACCCCGTCCAAATCTGACGAACATGGTGCGGCGCACGCGCCGTTCGTGTTCGCGGCGCGCATATGTGTACGTACCTTAAGAGATCAAAAGAGAAGTCGAGATATCAGAGATGAATTACAAATATATAATATAAACAAGAGAATACACAGAAATAAATTTAATTGGTTTGAACATGTAGGAAGAATGCTAAATAATCGTTTATCAAAACAGCTGCTTCATTATAAACTTCTAGGCCGAAGAAATGTAGGAAGGCCAAAACGACATTGGAAGGACGACCTGTTCCTGCAGCATATAGTGCACCGGGGAGCGGAACAGGCCAACAGGCTCATTACCTTGAAGATGGTGATGATGATGTATTTAGAAGTATGCTTTATGACTTTTTCTAAATGCCTCAGTTCTCTCCTGGCATGGCGTACTTGTAACCCACTTCTGAGGTTGGGGCGCCTGGAAGGCGGGGTTACGTTGCCCCGATTATATGATGGGTGATGATGATAATGGTGCGCTAGGAGAGTCCCTAATCCTAAGCTTAACCCAAGATGAATATGAATGATGGTAATTGCGATGGCCATATGATTTCGGGGACCGCTTGGGCCTTAAAGTTATCCTGGCATTTGTCTTACAGATGAGGAAAAACCCCGATAAAAACTTCATCCAGAAAAACTGTCCCGACGGGGATCGAACCCAGGCCCGCTGCGTAACAAGACAGCACGCTACCCCGAGACCACAGCGGTGATTTATGAATGTTATTGTATTGAAATGAATGTGAATATATAAACTTAAATACCTCAGGGGCCTAGAAACACTTGGCTGCTGTCATCACATATGATGTCCTCGAACGAGTTTAGCGCTAGGAGGTAGGGTATTCTTGCCATTCGGTTTATTATTTCAGGTAGTTTCTTTTGTTCCCTCACCCGAGTCGAAGGGAAGTATTATTCATTCACAAATATGCAGTTTTGAGTATGCGGTTATCGGCCGCGGTGGACTAGTGGTTATACTCCTTGCCTCTGGTCCCGAGGGTCGCGGGTTCAAACCCGGCCGGGGTAAATGGATTTTTTAGGATGGAAAAATCCAAGGAGCAAGTCCTCTGAGAGGGGCTTTAAGCCGTGGGACCCGAAACTGGAGATTTTCAGGCTCTTAAAAAATCCTTAAGCCTGAATGGAAAGGCCTCAAAGCAAAATTTACCGAATTTTCCCGTCCTAGTACTACCTTGGTTTCCTGGATGTCAGTATGAGGTGGAACGCTGACCACAAACCACTCAAAATGACATCTATACGATAACAAGTTTAACTAAATTAGTATGGTTCAAAATACTTCCCTGTAGGGGGAGAGCGCCTAAATCTCTCTTAAGGGAAACATGGGCTTACAAGAAGAGGAAGAAGAAGAGTTTGCGGTTTTGAATAGGCAAATGCCGGACTAGTCCCCTAGCTTCCACCAGTAAAATTTACTGGTGGAAACTAGATTTATTTCTATATCGAGCCGGGAAAGCGTTTGGTAGAATATTTCGTTTCTGGAGTTAAAGCTGAGGCCTTCTCTTCCCCATCATAGGCGTACGGACTTCAACGGGTCCACTATTCAAAATTAAAAGGTAATGCTTTGGAACCGCGGGTGACTAATAAAATTTGTGACCCAAAAGGGATGTTGTAGCCGCCCACACAGGGCAGCACTCACAGAGGATCCAGTGGACAAGTTTCGCGTATATGCACAAGCGGCGCTAGTGTAGAACTAACGACATCTAAATTTTTTTCGATTTTTTTCTAGTACTAATATGGAGTTCAGCACTGTCTGGTTGTAAAATTATGAATTATAATTATACAACACCATCCTTGTCCTGCGAAGCGCTCGTAACGCTTCCAGGAGACATTTATCTTACTGAGAAGCTTCATGGAAATCAGCCGGATTGTCATAAAAGGAACCGACCCAAGCAAGATAAAAGGATACGATTTGGAATAAAGGACATTTTGAAATTAGGAAATTGGAACGTAAGGGGAATAAATACAAAAGAAGAAGAATTAGAAAGAGAATTAAAGAAAAAAGAAATAAATATAGCAACAATAACAGAAACAAAAAAGAAACTAAAAGGAACAAAGGACTTACAACACTATACTATGTTGTATAGCGGAGTAGAACAGACAACAAGAGCGCAGTGTGGAGTAGCAATTTTAATAGATGAAAAATGGAAGAACAAATTGAATAGCTATGAGTTTATAAATGAAAGAATCCTGATAGCCAGATTTAAAATTGAAAGAGGATATATGATGATAATTGCTGTGTATGCCCCAGAGGAAGGCAAGAAAGAAGAAACAAAAAAATTTTATAAAACATTACAAACATTAGTTGATAAATATACAAAAGATCATCATTTAATAATAAGTGGAGACTTAAATGCCAGAGTAGGCAATGTCCCTATACCTAATGTAATAGGAAATAATGGAGAAATAACAATAAATGATAATGGACAGGATTTGAGACAGTTTTCAGCCTATAATCAATTAAAAATAATGAATACCTATTTCCGAAAAAAGGACATACATAAATATACAAGAAGTGGATATAACTCAAGATCAATAATTGACTATTTAATCGTAAACAACAAGCTAGGAGCCTTGGTAAAAGATGTGAGAGTACATAGAGGCAGCGATATATACTCTGATCACTATCTCGTGATAAGCAAAATAAACATAATAGCTAAATGGCGGAAAAATAACATAAAGAACAAAAGAAACCAAGAAGAAGTATATAAAATATATTATTACAAGATCAAAGTATTAGACAACATTATGAAAGCAGAATGAATAAATATATATCAGAGATAGCGACGTCAGAAGATATAAATATTGAATGGGAAAATATATCAAATGTAATACATAAAACAGCAAATGAGATATTAGGAAAGAAAAATAGAATAAGGAATAGGAAGGGCTTGAAAACTTGGAATGCGAATATACAAAATGCAGTGAATGAAAAACAAAAAGCATATCATACATACTTACGACTGAAAACAGAAGAATCTTATGAAGAATATAAAATGAAAAGGAGAATTGCTAAAAGCATTATAAGAAAATCCCATCAGGAGTCATGGGATAAATTTATAAGCTCAGTAGAACATGATATGTATGGAAGACAAGAAATAGGTTATAAATTAGTGAAACATCTAAATCAGACTGAGAAAGATTCTGCCAGATTGAATATAATCCCAGAACAAGAATGGATCCAGCATTATGAAAAACTTTGGAAAAAGGAGGAAATTGAAGGAAAAGAGAACAATGAGGAAGAAATAAAAGTGGAAAATATTGATGTAATAGACATAAATGAATTAGAAATGGCTTTGAAAACCACTAAGAATAGGAAAGCAACAGGATTAGATAATATAAATATGGAATTAATCAAATATAGTGGAATATTGTGTAAACTACGAATACTTCATCTAATTAATATATGTTGGCAGACCTATGGGATTCCAACCACTTGGAAAACAGCAATTGTCAAGAATATATTCAAAAGAGGAGACCGGAGAAATTGCGAGAATTACAGAGGGATTAGCTTAATGAATACTGGCTACAAAATATATACGAAAATAATAAATAATAGATTGAGAAACATAACAGAAGTAATAATAAGTGAAAATCAAAGTGGATTCAGAAAGGGAAGGTCATGTATAGACAATGTCTTTACACTGAAACAACTCATAGAAAAGAGAAGAGACATAACTTAGAAACTCACATAGGATTTATAGATTTGGATAAGGCCTTCGATCGAGTAAACAGACAAAAATTATGGGAAATATTACGAATGAAAGGATACCCGCTGTGCCTTGTTGAAACAATAAAGACATTATATGAAGACACAATATAATTATAGATACCGGATTCAAAAGAACAGATGCAATCAAAACAAATACTGGATTACGACAAGGATGTAGTTTATCACCCACTTTGTTTAATATATATATAGACGATATTTTTAATAAATGGAAAGTTTTAGTAAATCCAGGAATAAGAATGGATAATAAAATGTGCATAAATAATCTTCTATTTGCTGACGATGTAATCATAATACAGAAAAATGAAGACGACTTACAGAAATCAATGCATGCATTAAATGAAATATGTAAATTTATACGATCTAAAAATTTCTGTAAGGAAAACGAAGACCATGGCTTTTAGAGGAAGAGATCCAGTGAGAACCAAAATTATTTTAGAAAATCAAAGTATAGAACAGGTGTCTAGTTTCAAATATTTGGGCTGTGATGTTGGCTACAATGTGGAAAGAGATATTGACTCCAAAATAAATAAATTTCAGACGGTGTGTGGGAACAATACAGAGAACATTCAAAAATAAAATTAGAAAAGAAACCAAGATAAAAATGTATAATGTTATGGCGGTTCCCACAATATTGTATGGATGTGAAACTTGGGCTCCAGTGAAAAGACAGAAGGATAGAATACAGACGGCAGAGATGCGGTTCCTAAGACAAGTAAAAGGATGTACAAGACTTGATAGAATAAGAAATGAGGATATAAGAGAAGAATTGAAAGTACAGCCTTTATTGGATAAAGTCACGAATTACAGACAGAAATGGATTGATCACATGGATGGAATGAGCAAGGAGAGATATCCATTGTTAGCCAGAAATTATCAAGCAAGAGGAAGGCGTGATGTTGGAAGACCTAGAAGACGTTGGGCTGATGCAATATGAAGTCGGAACGGGCAATTGCCTAATCCCTGGAGTGATGATGATGATGATGATAATTATACAACGCCATCTGGCGAATAATCATGGAATTGAACTTTTACAGGAATAAATAATATTTTAATTTATCTTAAATTATGGAATTATTTGTACCCAGCCTCTCAGACCTAAAGATTTGTTTTTATATTTTAACAGAAGGGAAAAATGGAAAAAAATAAAACATGTTAATTTATTTTCGTTTATTAAAATTTAAAAACGTGCATTATGAGCCTCTTTAAATATGTACAATTGACCCCCTTATTCTCAGATACACATTTTATACAATTTTATTAAATAACCTTTGCCATGTCGTACATCTGAAATTCATTATAAAGTCACTTACACTTTATAAATTAATGTATATTAGAAATGGCTGTACATTAACATCACTCTTCCTAACCTAACAAATCTTAGAATTTTACCATTTCTAGTAGGTTTATCTTTGAAAATATATTCACATTAAAACGTAAACAAGTTTGAATTTATTTACAGATTAGAGTAAAATAAAATCTGAGTAATGATTTTTAACTTTCGATAATATATAATTTTTACAGTACCGTCTTCATACAATGAAAGGATAGCAGTTAAAAATTTCAATTTAGAAAATGGCTAATTTCCCATAATCTGGAATGAACACGCCGTGTGCCTTGCATTTCTTTTATTTATTTATATATTCTGTTACTACGAATTTGCGCTACCATTGTAGTTTGCTTATAGTAGTTCATCGTAAACGACTGAAAATTTGTAGATGTCCCTGTACTCCATTTTCCCTCTATTCGGGTGCTCTGTGACCGCACTCAACTATTCCCACTCGATAGGTAGAGTTGGACGATAATCTAGCCAGTATTGGGTTGACATGTGGTCTCTTTGTCGGGTCCACCAGCCGTTATAGCAGGTACTTATCGTAACTACCTGTATTCCTCATCAGTCATCGTCCTGGCTGGCTACCTGTTCCATTCTGGCCAAAATTCTATAAAAAAATTGCCTTATGCTGACTCGAAGTCCCGTATGTCGTTATGCACAGATATACATATATATATATATATATATATATATTATAATTATATTTTTGACATTAAGCAATGCAAGCTTAATATGATATGAAAAATAAATGCCTGGACGGGATTCAAACCCGGAACTCTGGGTCGGTACCCCAGCGTGTTATCCATTACACCACCAGGCGAATCCAATTCAAACATTTTTCCTTATATATATATATATATATATATATGTTCAAGGTTGGCTCTGGCCACTGATTCTACTAAAAGGACTTCTAATTTAAGCGATAATGTCATGTGTTATAATATATTGACTAGTTATAATGAAATAATTTGTTAGTTTTCGTTTATTTATCAAGTTTACTTTGAATGGTGTCAGTAATAAGAGTTGTTAGTTGTTGCGGAAACAATAAAATACTGTTAATTCGCTGTCATGATTGAAACTTTGTTTCTACAATCCATTGATCAAGTTACTGGTATATACACACACACTGGTACGGGGTTTCTTGGTTCTTTTCGGGCCGCGTTGCGGCACCAATATTCGCAACGGTGTTATAAGTATAAAATTCCTTTTGTTAAATATTATATTCCGTTCTCGTTTATTTATTTGCACCGACATATAATCTCTTTCTCTGGGGAGCTGTTGATTAACACAATTATAGCGATTAATGGTATTTTGTTGTTAAATAAAAACATTCACTTCTTCTGTAAATTATTTATTTAAACAATATTTGGCAATAAAGATGAAACTTCATATTGTTTCTATAATTTAATCTGATGAATATTGATCTTCAAATTTGTAGTATTCACTATTTTATTTTCAAATACGGGGTGAATCATAAATGTGGCTATACGTTTGATCACGTTGTGTGAGTAAATATTACCATTATAGGAAATATGAAATTACCGTTGGAAAGGCAATTATTCAAATTACAACAATGGAATAAAACAAAACAGTGTAGAACTTATGTCATTAGTCAAAATGACGTTGAATATGCAACAGCAAATTGCAATTGCTGCATGGGCAATAATGTGTGCTAATGATCTTGAGGCCGCAAGGCGGGCAAGACGTGAGTTTAACGTAGCATTGCAGCCGTCGACTGTGGGGAAGTGGAGAAAAGGACTGCTGGAAACGGGAAGGATGCAGAAAATCAAACCTCCTGGAAGGCCTCGCATTAGCACGGATGCAGAAACAACGAAGAGAATTGTGGAGGCATTCGACGTTAGCCCACAAAAATCAACCCGCCAAGCTGCACGTGAGCTTAATATCAGTCAATCAAGTGTGTGTCGTGTTTTGAAGCGTGAGAACTATCACCCCTTCAAACCGATTCGTGTCCACGAACTTAATGAAGGCGACCCTGACAGGCGGATGGAATTTTGTGAATTTGATGTAAGGAAATCAGCAAACGACGAACATTGATACAGAAAATTGCACTTTTCTGTTGAAGCTGTTTTCCATGTGAACGGACGTGTTAATCGACACAATTGTCACTATTATGGTAAAGATAATCCTAATGTTATTTATGAGACACGTTTGAGATGCGGCAAAGTCACTCTTTGGAGTATGATCGGATGGGAAGAACTGTTAGGAATGCGAATTTTGGATGAGTTTGTTAATGGTGATCGGTATAGTGATATCCTTAGACAAATTGTCCTGCCGGTAATGCAAAGTGCTGAACATGAACAATGTTTATTCCAGCAGGATGGTGCGCCTCCTCACTATGCAATTGCGGTGAGGGAAATTTTGGATGATGATCTGCAAAAGAGGTGGATGGGAAGAAGAGGCTCCATTGAATGGCCAGCCCGTTCCCCTGTCCTCACAGCATGTGACTATTGGTTGTGGAGTAATTTGAAGGAGAAGGTTTATGCCCGGAAACCTCAAGATGTCGACATGCTGAAATTAGTGATTGAGGAAAAAATTAGAGCTATTCCTCTATAAACATGTATCATAACGCAATGAATGACTACCCAAAGCGTTGCCAATATTATGCTTGGATGTAAACGGCGAACAGTTTGAAGCAATAAAGTGACTTGCTTAGTGTTGTTGTAAGAGCTTTGTTTTGTTCTATTGTTGTAATTTGAAGGATTTCCTTTCCAATGATAACATCATATTTCCTTTAATAATAATACTTTCGTCACAAATGCGATCAAACGTGTAGCCATATTTCTGAATCAGGCTGTATATTATAGGCCTAAAAGATTTTTCTCGCTTTAAATATTATTTTAATAACATGTAATTATTAACCCTCCATGGTATCTTTACCTTGTCGTGGTGGAGTGGATTGTGTGCTTAAATGATCCTGAGAGCTATGCCGGCGGTAGCATTACTGCCGATAGGGTTACCCATGCCGGACTGGTCGAAGGTGATAAGCCAGACCAAATAAGTACCTTGGTCGAAAGAGTGACGATCTTTCACCGTAAAAATACAACCGTCAGGAAATGCGGACATGGGTTCTACTGGGGTAAAATTTTCCGGAGGTCAAATAGTCCCCCATTCGGTTCTCCGGGCGGGGACTACTTCAGGGAACCCATGCCAAAGGCTCAAACACAGGGACATGTTCCTAGGAACATGGAATGTTAGGACTTTATACAATAGCGGGGCACTAGAGATATTAACGCGGGAATTGGATAAATCGCCCTTGGATATAGTCGCTTTACAGGAAGTTAGGTGGCCAGGAGAAGGTAGTCAGGAATCAGGAAGCTTTGCATTATACTATGGGGGTGCAGAAAGACCTGCATTTGGAACAGGTTTTTTAGTCAGAAGGAGGATCCTATCCGCTATCCGAGATATTAAGTTTGTTAGTGATAGGATATCATACATAATCCTAAAGGGTAAACGACATGATTTTATAATTGTAAATGTACATGCCCCCACAGAAGATAAAGATGACAAGATCAAGGATGAGTTCTATGAAGAATTAGAATGCTTATTTGATAGCCTTTCACGATATCATATGAAAATTGTCTTAGGAGATTTTAATGCAAAAGTGGGGCGGGAAGATATATTCAAACCAACAATAGCCAAATTCAGTCTTCATGAAGATAGTAACGACAACGGGGTTAGATTAGTCACATTTGCCACATCAAAGAATCTCATTGTTAAGAGCACAACATTTCAGCATAAGGATATTCATAAATACACCTGGACGACCCCAGATGGAGAAACTCGGAACCAGATAGATCATGTATTAGTGGATAAACGCTGGCACAGTAGCACCATTGATATTAGATCAGTTAGAGGGACAGACTGCAATTCAGATCATCATCTGGTCAAGGTGAAAATCAGACAACGGCTATCGCTTATGAGAGGAACAAACACTAAAGATGATTCTGTAAAATATGAATTAAAAAACTTGAAAAATGATGAAATGCGGCAAGAATACCAAACCAAAATTGCTAATAGATTTGAAGTACTGGAATCTTCAGATGACAATGTGGCAAACGAAGAAGAAACTGATATAAATAAAGAATGGGAGGCTATAAGAGATAATATTAAATTGTCAGCATCAGAAAGCATTGGTTGTTTAAAAAAGAGGCAAAACAAGAAATGGTTTGATGAGGAATGTGCCGACATTGTAAAGAAAAGAAAGCTAGCAAAAATGAAATGGTTACACGAGCCAAATGAGGTAAATTTAGAGCAATTGGGTAGTGTTAGACGGGAAACCACCAAGTTACTAAAGAGTAAGAAGAGGGAATATTTGAGAGAGAAGATTAATAATCTTGAAATGAATGCAAAAAATAGGAACATTAGAGAATTATATCAGGGAATTAGTATAGAGAAGAAAGGGTTTCAGGCTAGAACAAACATAATTCGGAATGAAAATGGGGATATGATTGCAGATTCCAAGAGTATATTAAATAGATGGAAAAGTTATTTTAATCAGCTATTAAATGTACATACAGAACAGGACATTGAGGAGGATAAGTTACAGACAGCAGAAATGCTAGTCGCAGAGCCAAGTGCATTAGAGGTTGAAATGGCAATTGAAAAATTGAAGATGTATAAAGCATCAGGTTCAGATGAGATCCCAGCAGAACTGATAAAATCAGGGGGAGAAAAATTGATGGACAAGATACGCTGGTTGCTTAGTATGATTTGGGAAAAAGAAGCTCTTCCAGATGAATGGAAGGAATCAATTATCGTACCAATTTTTAAGAAAGGAGATAAAACTGATTGCAACAACTATAGGGGCATCTCATTACTTTCAACTTCGTACAAAATTCTAACAAATATATTAGTAAGCAGTCGTATGTTAGAACATTACTCTCTACTCAAATTACTTCCAATCACTAGTGAGCTGATTCACCGTGAGCAATTGCTGAGAACGAATTAACGGCCGACTTAACGGTCATGCACGAGAGTCGACGTTTTCGTAATATTGGCAACGAATTACCCAGAATTCTCAGCGATAAAACCACTTCCGTTATTTTCGTCTGCTATAGAGGAATGCATTTATGCTTGCATCCCGCAAATAATACCGTATACAAACACGTCTGCGACACGCAATATTACGCCGATTCTCCTGTTCTTCCAGTTGAATTCTTTGGTAGACTCTATAAAATTCCTCTCCTCCGTGTATACCGAAAACATGATCGAAGTCTTCAAGGTCCGACATCTTGGATAAATGTTGGATAAAGCAGCAAAGTACATCGATTACCATCGGTTCCCGTTCGGTTCCCTTCGGGATTTTAATTTGAGTTGCTCATGTAAGGTACCTCCGCAGGTAGCTTACAAATTTAACCAATTATTATCGCATGAACAGATTTCTGAGTAAGCAAAATCGTATTAGCATACAACTTGCTCAGCAGAGAAGGCATTTTACTGTCTAATGCGTCCAAACATGCGACCCTTATATTGATGACATTCTAGGAGATCATCAATGTGCAGTTAGAAGAAACAGGTCTACAACAGATCAGATTTTTAGTATAAGACAGATTTTAGAAAAGAAATGGGAATATAATGGTACTGTACATCAACTATATGTAGACTTCAAAAAAGCATATGATTCAATTAAGAGGGAGAAGTTATACAGTATCCTGCTGGAGTTCGGAATTCCTAAAAAGTTAGTTAGACTTATACGAATGTGTCTAAATGGCTCAACGAGTAGGGTGCGTGTAGGCAAACAGTTTTCAGACACTTTTGAAATCCAGAATGGGTTGAAGCAAGGAGATGCACTATCTCCTCTACTATTTAATTTTGTACTAGAGCATGCCATTAAATCTTTAGAGAATGAGGAAGGCTTACAACTGAATGGTATTAATAAGCTGTTAGTTTATGCTGATGATGTAGTACTACTGGCCGATAGCGAGGAGATACTAAAGGCCAACACGCACACACTATTGAGTAACACTAAGAAATTAGGACTGGAAGTAAATATCAGTAAAACTAAATATATGGTCACACGTAGAAATACATTATATAATGGAAATGGACAGCTAATGACGGATGAGGGAAATTTTGGGGAATTGGCTGAATTCAAATACCTAGGAACAATTATCACAAATAGGAATAAGATGCACAAAGAAATTAAACATAGGCTCAATTCTGGAAATGCGTGCTATTATGCATTGCAGAGACTTTTGATGTCCCAACTCCTTTCAAAAAACGTTAAGCTGAAAATATATAAAACTATTATTCTACCAGTTATATTATATGGGTGCGAAACATGGACTCTTACTTTAAGGGAGGAAAGGAGATTACGAGTATTTGAGAATAAAGTTCTTAGGAAAATTTTTGGACCAAAGAGAGATGAACAGACAGGTGAATGGAGAAGACTACATAACAATGAACTACATGGTCTTTATAGGAAGCCAGATATAATAAGAACAGTTAATTCCCGTAGACTGCGATGGGCAGGACATGTTGCGCGTATGGGGAACGAAAGGCGTGCATGGAAACTTCTTGTAGGAAAGCCAGAAGGAAAACGCCCAGTTGGTAGACCAAGAATGAGGTGGGAGAACAACATTAACTCTGATTTGAGGGAAGTAGATTATACAGGGAATGATTGGAAAGCATTAGCTCAGGATAGGGATGTATGGAGAGCTTATGTCCGCGCGGCCATGAACCTATGGGTTCGATAGTGCCAGTGAGTAAGTAAGTATATGTAATTAATAATACGAGTTATTTTTATAGTCGTATATCAAATTTTTATATTCTATTTTATTTATTTAAAAATTACGGCACTAATAAATTATATCTGATATAATTTTTAGTTCACCAGGCACATGTCATTTTATTTTAATTCTTCTTCCATATTGAATTAAGATAATTCAATAAATACACAAGTTATTTAAACTTTTATATGGAGATCATTCAATGGCGTCTATCTTATAGTCGCATTATTTGTAGCCATCTCCTCTTCGTCACTGTTGAAAATTATCATGTTGTCAGTTTCGATTGGTAATGACATCATCAAGAATAAACGATACGTCCGTCATCATTTCTCGACAACCAATCATATTTTGAATGTTCGGCCGACTTAAGCCCACATTATTTGAACATTCTTTTGTTGTAAACTTCTGTCTGTGAATTCAGTATCTATTGTTTATCATAACAATATATATGTGACGTAATAATTGTTACATTTCACATCGATGTTACAAAAATCAGCTATTATATTTCACATTACAAAATAAATCGTGCTCTCGAAATCATAGAAGATGTGATGTAAGCAGGAGGATACATGAAGAAGGACAAAAGGGAGGAAACCCTTAACGCAGTAAGTGAGCTAAAGAAATGTTTCTTTGAAATGAAAAGTATCTTAGAAGGAAAAGATCAAGTACAGAAATGTAGTCAAAATGAGGTTAGCAATGAAGCAGACGCATGCAAGGGGGACGACAGCAGCTCGGCAGGACAGGTGGCGCCATCTGGCGGGACAACTGAAGAACCAGCCACAGACAGCGAGCAACAGATGCTGTCACGTAGTGGAGAGGAACAGAACAAAGACGATAGCCGAGTACAATTGCAAAACAAAACCGAGCTGAGGTGCGAATCACTAACGCTTGTGGAAATGAAGAAATTTATGCGGGAGGAAACACAGTCACAGATACAGATCATGATGACACACATCAAAACGATGATAAAGGAGGAAATCGGAAACAAGAAGATCATACACACAGACCCGACAGATATAGAAAACCCGCAACCAGACAGTGCAATCGAGAACCCGCAGCAAAGGCGCATACCGCTGAACAGAAACGAAGAAAACGAGATTGATAGAACACCAGAAGAACCAAATACAGAAAACCCGTGGGTGAGAGTTGGAAGGGCACGACGCAGAGAAAGGAGAACACCGGCCGAAACGTCATGGATAGGGTCCAGACAAGAAGAGACGGATCTCCAAGCAGCAGGGAAAATGGCATGGCTCTATGTGGGCAATCTAAAAGCTGACACCAGGGCAGAAACCGTGCTGAGTTACATTAGAAATAATGGTGTAGAAGGGGACACAGAATGCGAAGGCCTGAACTCAAGGGGAAACAAAAGGCATTCAAGTAGGAATCCCCTTTGAATGGCTAGAAAAGGCAGAAGAGCCAATATTCTGGCCGAGAGGAGTACGAGTCAGAAGATTCACGTTCTTTCGGAGATACCATCAAACAGAAGGAATATCGCTTGAACAAAGCGACTAAACTAAATACTACAAGTCACAGTGAAACAAAGGATCCACCTAACCACATGAGGGTCCTAAACTGGAACGTGGAAGGACTAAAATCAACAGTGAAGAACATACGGGAGGACATATTTGGAGATTTCGATATATGTATACTCACGGAAACATTTCTAAGGGATGAAACAACAATCAACATACAAGGATTTTACAATGTACACGCCACTGCCGAACAAGGAGAAAGAGGGAGGCCGATGGGAGGGGTAACCTGCCTAATAAAACCAAAGCTGTCCCCGTTTCATGTAATATCAAAAGAGAAAAACAGAATTATAATACGGACAGAAGCATGCTACATAATAGCAGCCTACTACCGACCAGAGTGCACAGAAGTGGACATCATAGACAGCCTGTCCGAGGCACTCAATAGAATACCAGCACACGGGAAAATATTACTAGGCGGAGACTTCAACTGCCCTGTAGACAAGCAAACAAAGAAAACGAAGGAAGTGCTACAATTTATAGCAGGAGAGGGACTCCATCTAATAAATGACAAAACACCAACATATATATGTCACAACGGAACGAGCGCCATAGATCTATTATTCACAAGAGGATTAACAGCAATGCATCAAAATCAACTATGGAAAACTGATGGAGCTATAATAAAAAAGCACATACCTATGGACGCATTAATGAAAGTGAAAGAAATTAAACAAGCAGAAGAACGAACGCAGATAAGCAGGAAGCTGGACATAAGCAAGATTGAAACTGACGGACGGCAAAAGGAGAAAATAATAACAGAACTAATCCAAGAAGGAAAAATAGAAGAGGCAACCAGGGAAATAACGGCAATGATGAAAAACGCAATCGTACCAATACAACCCAGGAAAGCAAGAAGCTGGTTCGATAAAGAATGCTATGAGCAGCGGAAAATAACGCTTACTGCACTAGGGAAAGTAAAAAGATCAAACTACAAAGAAGGCTTGGAGGAATACCAAACGGAAAGAAAAAAATACAAAACACTCCTGAAAATTAAAAAAACGGAGCACATGGAAAGAGAAGCAATAAAAATGGCAGAAGAGGCAGAGGCAAACCCATATAGAGCACTTAAGACAAGGAGACCAAGATTCCCAGCGGACATCCCGATGGAAGTATGGGAAGACCACGTAGGAAAAGTGATGGCACAAAAAGAAACAAGACCTCAATGGGCAACAGGAAAAGAGAGGGGAAAAGAATGTCCCTACTTCACGAAGGGCGAAATAGAAAGGACAGTAAAGTCTCTCAAAACAAAAAAAGCGCCAGGACCTGATGGCATATGCAACGAACATATAAAAGAATCGTTCATGTTGCTGGCAGATATATGGTCACTACTCCTAAATAAATGTTTGGAAACAGGACAGATCCCAAATGACTGGCGACAGTCCGTAATAAAAATGATGTATAAAGGAAAAGGAGACCCGAGTAGCACAGAGGCATATAGAGGAATAGCACTCGAACATACAGTGTTAAAGATATTCACACGTTTAATAGCAATGAGAATAAACACAAAAATAGAAACGTGTTTACCAGATGAGCAATTCGGGTTTCGACGAGGGAGATCGACACTATCAGCTGCAGAATGCCTACTGTCAACTATTGAGGATGAGCTAAAGAAGGAAAGGGGAAAACTGCACGTCGTGTTCGTCGATTACTCCAAAGCCTTTGACATGGTGAACAGGATAAAGCTAATAAGTAAACTGGAAAGGATCATAGGAGACCCCTGGATGACTACAATCATAAACAATATACTGGCAGAAAACCGAGTACAAATACAAGATGGGATAACCAGATCAAATTGGATAACACGAACAAACGGGGTACTACAGGGCGATCCCCTCAGCCCGATACTCTTTAATGTACTCACACATGATGTCATAGAGGCAGTAAACAAAGAAACACAGCAGGTAACAGTATACATGTATGCAGATGATATGGCGATCTCCTCAAGCAATAGGATAGAGCTACAGAAAGCGATGGATGCACTCCAAATGTGGGCGGAAGAAAACGAACTCATTATAAATGAAGATAAGACAGAATACGTCGTATTCCGGAAAGGAGGTAAACTAGAGGCAAACACGGAAATCTACTACAAAGGAAAACCACTGAGGAAAGTCAACACATATAAATATCTAGGGATCACGATCCAAACAAATGGGAAATCATTCACATTACACATAAAAAGGAGACTGATAGAAGCAGTGAGGGCCATAAACGATATAAAGAACATACAAGCCCTTTCACTCGAAACAGCAATGAGACTATTCGAGGCCAAGATACTACCGGCGGCAACGTACGGACTGGAAATAATATGGGAACAGCTAACGGAGAGACAGCTGGAGAGCCTGGAAAATCTGAAAGCCAGATACCTAAAGAGAGTGATGGGGTTATCAAAATATATCCCATCCAGGCTGACATATGTGATGGCTCGAGAAACATTCCTGCTTCAAGACCTGATGCTGAAATTCTTGTTACCCACAACAGAGGCAGCAGCAAAGGTACTACACAACAGAAGGAGAAAACAAGACGAGATCTGGGACGAATTCTACTCCACAGAGGCGATGGCAAACAACAAATGGATGTCGGCGAACTACGAGCTGCGACACCTGGTGACCAGGATGGCGGTACACGGTTTCCACCACAGAATATGTACCAAGAAGACATATCACGTACCAGAAGACACATGTGTATGCGAGATGTGCAAGGAAAGATGTGACCGATACCACATCACAGTGTGTAAAAACAGAAAGAAAACCATAAGTGAATATGCACGGGACAAATAAAAATACAAAACAATACACAATGTGTGAACATTCTCATTATTATTTTATTACAAAATAAATAATATTTAGTTTCAAATTATTTAAATCTTTTTTAGATTAAAAATTAAATAAAAAATCCCCAAATTACTATTATGATTATTATTACATAAGGATAACTTTTCCGGTTATCGCATTCCTGTGTGTCCAATAAAGTATTTGGTTAATTCTGTTTTCTTTCACATCTTTACATTTTTTCTTGCAGGAAGAAAGGTAGAATTATATAATAAACCCTTTCAGGATGAGAAAACCTCTTAAAACACAGACCGGTTTTCTCTTTTCCTTTCTCGTTGTTAATCCACGTTGATGTATTTCGATTCAAGAGATTCGAGAAAAGGGTTAGTATAGAGTGAGGACATGTATCACTCTGTAGAAATCTCTTCCTCATGTCACCTCCCTCCTCAGTATCTGCTGCAGAAATCTCTGCAAATAGTCTCAAAACTTGTAATCAGTGGCGAATTGTCACAACTCCATCGTAAAGACCAAAGTTTTTTGTAACATTTTAAATGTAGACCTAAAGAGAAGGCTTTTTTTTTCGAATATGAAAATAAATAATAGTGTCCTACCTAATGTACGATGCAACTCTACTAGTGGAAGCCAATATTTTAGCTAAAATTATGTATTATTTCAGTGCTTTACGAATTATAAAAAACAGAAAATAGAACATTACAGCATAATGCACTGCAATATTCAGAGAAACGAATGCAACTGTTGTCAAAATATTAATACACCATGGCAGACTTATTCAATAATTTAACAAATAATCAAGCCAGTCAATTAGTATAAGTTACATGGACATAAATATCGATCATCAGTACTTATTTTATTAGAAGGCAAAATAAAAATTATCTATTTCGTGTTACGAAAATGCATATTGAAATAGCTTTGATACAATTAGCTTTTAATTTTGTCAAATGACAGCTGTTTCATTGATGCAAGTAATAATTCAAATGACTACCATTCATTATTGAGAATTCATGCAATTTTGAATTTTATTGGTGCATATATATATATGTTATTTTAGTATTCATAGTTTATCTTTAATAGTTCTGATCTCAACATTTCACGGAGAAATTTCGAAGTGAGCATATTTAGGGGTGTTTTATATCAGTTATTGATTAAGTTGTGTGCAGAATATGTTAACATTTATTGACTATTGTACAGTATACCAGGAATGAGTCTGTGGATATATATATCTTAATATATAAAAATTACGCGTCACGTTGTTTGTCCGCGATGGAATACTAAACTACTGAACCGATTTTAATAAAATTTTGCACACTGTGTGCAGTTTGATCCAACTTGTTATAACTAAATTTATAGTCGCATTATTTTTTTATTGCAAATTATTTATTATTTAACAAAGGGGGGCACGCCGTAGCGTAGTGGTTAAAGCACTACGCTACAAGTCGGAAGGTCGAGGGTTCAAATCCCGGCGGGGTCAGGATTTTTAAACTAACCAAAACCTTCTGGCGGCACTATGGCCCTGGGTTCGACTCAGCCTCTAACAGAAATGAGTACCAGACGCTTGTTCTGCATTACTTTACTTACTTATTTAACAAAGACTTATAATTATCTGTGAGTTCCATACGATTCTAACAGTTGGCGGTGTAAGGTAATTGGTTTATTATTTAACAAAGAGAGATCCAGATGGCTGTGCTTTTTGTTGTAACCCTGAATTTCAATTGAATTACAAATATTGATTATTTCGTAATTTAAGTGTGTTCAGTGTTTATTTTATTTTCAATATTAATTTCGTATGTAAGTATTAGCTTTAAGTAATCTGGCTGAAAGACAGCAACTTAATTTAAATTTTTAACGCATATCTTAGCCACAGCAACGCGTTGCCGGGACTTCTAGTATAGGCCCTATATATGTGGTGAATTCCAGGGTGACTGACGTTAACAATTTCAACAAAATATACTTTTAATTGATTTTCGCCTTCAGCTTGTAGGACACAAATTTTTCTCTTAAAAAACACACACACACATGTATATGAGCGATATCCTCTTATGATAGGCAATTATATATAAGGGAAGGAATATTAAAGTTTGCACTCATAACCCGGATAGCGAAGACGGTATGTGCCGGTTCGCCCACGGTAGGCTGATTAGATCTCAGGGTTTATAATTTTTATATAATTAGAAATAATTTAAATGTATCACTCAAATTTTAAACGAATGTTAACTTATTTATTAATGGAAAAATACAATTGTAACTATTACAGTTATTGTTTTTTATGTAGGAGTGGAGTCGATGAAACTATTCTTAAGTCACGTGCGTTGTTCGAAATATCAAAGTCCAAATTTTAGAAGGCTAAATCTTTCTAAGTTCTAAATCACTTTAAATTTAGGAAGATCGCGGACAATTCAGAATTCAAACTGTGTCGGAGATCGCGGTCTGTAGAGCTATGTATGTTAAAGTACTGAATAAAGTGAGGAAATTTTGACACGCGTTTTCGCTTAAAAAAGCGATGGCTCCTCCTAGTTCATCTACTCCACTCCATACAATATGAATACACATATCATTATCATCATCATCATCCGGTATCATGGCAGCTGCCGCCATCTTCCGGAAACCAAACGCCATTCCTCTCTCTCCATCCATTGATCTTCGTCCAATCCTCTGATATCCATAGCTGCTTGTACCCCTTCTATCCAAGTTTTCTTCGGCCTTCCTCTCTTCCTCCTTTCCATTGGGATTCATTCCATAACAATTTTAGGCAATCTTTGCTCTGGCATTCTTTTGACATGGTCATACCATTGTAATATTTTCTTTTCTATAATGTCCGGCTCCTCTTGTACACCCATAATTTCCCTTATTTATTTCGTATTCTATCCATTCTAGATTTTCCAGCTGATCTTCTTAAAACATCCATTTCTGTATTTAAAATTCGTTTCGTTCCCCTGGCAGGAATTTGCCAGACTTCAGCACTATATGTTAAAATGCTCTGAAAATTATGGTTTGATATATTTGTAATTTTCCATTTTTTGAAATATTTTTGCTCCACCAAACATAGTTTAAAGCATTTATTGCTTGTTTTGTTTGAGCATGAATACACATATGTTACAGTAAATCTTATTCGTTCGTTATATGTTCCCCTAGAGGGGGGTTTACACCATGGAAATTCCTGAAATGTAAGTTTGTTCAACACAGATATGAATATTTTGGTAATTTACACGTGTGAACGTTATCCTTATTTCTTGGTATTTTACTGGTCAGAGGCGTTAATTAACGTTTTTTTGGGAACTGGGTTATAATTGCTTATTGCTTTTGATATTGTTAATAGATAACTATGTTTTCAGTTTCATTCAAATTTGTAAACTGTTATAGGCTATCAAGAGACTATGTTATCTTTTCTTAAGGGGGAATGAACATTTCTTGTTACCTGTATAATCAATCCAAATAGTTTTTATTATAACAATACCCTTTGTGTTCATATATTTGCTTGTTACCTGTGTAATCAAGCCAGACAGTTTTAATATAATAACAATACCCTTTTTTATTCTATTCATATATTTTCTTGTTACTTGCGTAATCAGGTAGCATTTTAACAATACCTCTTTATTCTAGTCATATATTGGAATTTCACTGGGCCAGGATTATTAATTTGACCCATGTCTTTTTATAACAATATTAATAAGATAGTGGCACGAATGGGGAATGAAAGACGTGCATGGAAGCTTCTTGTAGAAAAACCAGAAGGAAAACGCCCAGTTGGTAGACCAAGAATCAGATGGGAGAATAAGATTAAGTATAAGTATGATTTGAGGGAAGTAGATTATACAGGGGATGATTGGAAAACATTGGCTCTGGATAGGGATATATGGAGAGCTTATGTCCGCGCGGCCATGAACCTACGGGTTCGATAGTGCCAGTGAGTTAGTTAGTTAATATATTTTGATTATTTATTAAATAAGTAATTTAATTAAAATTTTAGTATGATTTCCTTAATCCCAGTAATTTTGTGATTCTAATGATATGTTTACCTTATAGCATATTTGATTACATTATCAGTACATTTTAGTTTTGGGCCTAAGTGTATTATCTCCAAGCGCGACAGGCCTAGAAGGCCCTTGGCCTACCAACCGGCTGCTGGCCTCACGTCCGCATGTGTTAATCACAGAGGTAGACGATCATCTAGCCAGTGTAGGGGTGACATGTGGTCAGCATGTCGGGTCACACAGCCGGTTTTCTCAACCTGGAGTTGCTACTTATTGCAGCTACCCATATGCCTCACGATATTGGATGGGAACCAGTCCCATACTGGCCGAAATTCCATGAGAAAATTTGTTTCCCCATGGAGATCCGATCCAGCGCAAGTCCCGTAGCTCTGCGCCAAGGCTTCTTGCCTTAAGCACTCGGCTACACCACGGGACTAACGGCCGCATACAAATACATTAGTCTCTGCTCAAATTACTTCCAATCACTGGCGAGCTGACTTTCCGTGAGCAAGTGCAAGGATCGAATTAGGTACCCACTAACTGGTCATGCATGAATGTCGTCGTTTTCGTAATATTGGCAAGAAATTACCCAGAATTCTCAGCGATAAAACCACTTCCGTTATTTTGGTCTGCTAGAGGAACGCATTTACGCTTGCGTCCAGCAAATAATATCGTATACGACGACGTCTACGTCGCGCAATATTACGCCGATTCTCCTGTTCTTCCGGTTGAATTCTTTGGCAGACTCTTATCAAATTGCTCTTCTCCGCGTATACCGAAAACATGATTGAAGTCTTCAAGGTCCGACTTATTGGATAAAGCAGCAAGGTACGCGGCAAGGTTTCAAAGTACATCGGTTACCATCGGTTTGCTCACGATTCGTTTCTCTGCTAAGTCACCTTGCCAGGTAGCTTAGGAATTTCAACAATTATTATCGCATGAACAGATTTTCGAGTACGCAAAAACGTATTTAGATGCAACTTTCTCAGCAGAGTACAGGCAGAGGACGACTTTTATGATCTAAGTGTTTTATCTAAGCCTGTTAATTCCTGGTACAGGTATAACACTAACGTATAGAGTTAAAGTTCCTGGGTTCAAATCGCGGCTTAGGAGTTAATTTTTCTTTACATGTCATATTTGGCTTTCATTGCTAAATATCTAAACTTAATTACAAAATCGAAATAAAAAAGCGTTACCGTTATAAAGTAAAATATCATTAAAATCTTGTTGTTATAGAAGCCATAAATGACATTGCGAGTGCGTCCCGCTGCGTTTTATGACAGGAAAATTATACGAAATTTGGAAAATAAACGATCCAATACGGTATTTCATATGGTACATGTGTACAGCTGAGGTTGATGGACAAACTACGGCTGTTACCACATGTATCAATCACGCAGAAGCTATTGTAAACCTGGAATCAATCATGGACAGAGTCTGCGTGAATATTTTGAAGTAGCAAAATAAATATCAGAAGAACATAATGAAGAAAGGATGTATTAACAACCAAGAAAACCGAAGGAAAGTTATTAAAAATAATAACAGGAATTCCTTCCATTAGAAATAGATGATGATAAAACAAATTAATGATGATTTACTAGTAGGTACGTTAATTTGATAAGCATTATAGTTCTAGTTTGAATTAAAAAAAAGACAAGGTAAGCCATATTTTTCTTGAAACCTAGAAAAACCTTCTTTATTTGTAAAATATCCATACTTTTTTACATGTATGCCAAACGTGTGGTAAATAAACCTATGGCTAAACTCTATATTTTATTGCTTCACACTTCTAAATTATAGTGCTTTCCATGGAGAATCTAACCTCACCTCATAACTCCATTTCGACAAAAAAAGTAAAACCTGGTTCTTTCCTTAGAGTCTTCAAGTATATTTTATAATCTACGCATTGATACTTATACTAGGTGTTAAGAAATTTGTCTTTTTCAATATGAAACATTTTTCATCAATGCCCCAGGTTGTCCTTTCGACATTCCTGGATGATGCAAACTTATTCTTCGTCTACTTCTTCTTCTTCTATTTCTTCTTCCAATGGCGCTACAGCCCATAACGGGCTTGAACCTTCTTGATGCGAGATCTCCAATCTTCTCTATCCAATACTCTCCGTTGCCGGTTCTACAGATCAGGATTTGATGACTATCTTCCTTCACTGAGTCCATCCATCTGTATAAGGGGCTCGAGTTAGATGCAAGTTGAAGATATTTTATTATTATTATTATTATTATTATTATTATTATTATTATTACTTACTTACTCACTCACTCACTGGCACTATCGAACCCGTTGGTTCATGGCCGCGCGGACATAAGCTCTCCATATATCCCTATCCTGAACTAATGCTTTTGTAATCATTCCCTGTATAATCCACTTCCCTCAAATCATAGTTAATGTTATTCTCCCACCTCATTCTTGATCTACCAACTGGGTGTTTTCCCTCTGGTTTTCCTACAAGAAGCTTCCATGTACCTCTTTCATTTCCCATACGTGCGACATGTCCTGCCCATCGCAGTCTACGAGACTTAACTGTTCTTATTATATCTGGCTTCCTATAAAGACCATGCAGTTCATTGTTATGTAGTCTTCTCCATTCACCTGTCTGTTCATCTCTCTTTGATCCAAAAATGTTCCTAAGTACTTTATTCTCAAATACCTGTGATATCCTTTCATTATTATTATTATTATTATTATTATTATTATTATTATTATTATTATTATTATTATTATTATTATTATTATTATTATTATTATTATTATTATGTGTAGTTAACTGTGAACATGGGTACTGGAAAAATGTATATTCATTGTAAAAGCCGGAATAATAAACAAATTATTATTATTATTATTATAACAGGGAATTACATGATCTTTATAGGAAACCAGATATAATGAGAACAGTTAAGTCTCGTAGACTGCGACGTGCAGGACATATGGCACGAATGGGGAATGAAAGACGTGCATGGGAGCTCCTTGTAGGAAAACCAGAGGGAAAACGCCCAGTTGGTAGACTAAGAATGAGATGGGAGAATAATATTAACTATGATTTGAGGGAAGTAGATTATACAGGAGATGATTGGAAAACATTGGCTCAGGATAGTGATACATGGAGAGCTTATGTCCGCGTGGCCATGAACCTACGGGTTCGATAGTGCCAATGAGTTAGTTATTATAGGTTTTGTAGCATTTTACAGACGTTTAGCCTAATATACTGTCACTATGTTTAGTTTTTAGATCTATTTTTACTAGTAATCATTAATTTAATTTTGTTCCGTTTTGAAGCTCATGGCGCATAATGGCAAATTCACAATTTTTTTGTCCCTTCTATAGGACTGTTTATAACTAGTTGCATGTAATTGAATCGGTGAAAATAGTCATGTCTTATTAAATTCCAATTTCCGTGATATCGTTTCTCTATAAAATACTTAACACATCCTCGTCTAATTAATTAGTTATCATGTCGCTTCATCAGACTCTCCGACACACATAATCTTGACACTCGACCCCATTAGCACATTGTCCTTTATATACCTCCTCATCACACTATATATATTGCATTATCTTTTACGGTCTCACTTACCAAAACATGGAATTCCCTTCCGCCCTATGTCAGAGACTGTCAAACTATAGCATCCTTCAAAAACAAACTAAAGAATTATTTAATTACAAACTATCTTATACACCTCACTGATGGTATTCTTTTAATAACAAACTATCTAATACACCTCACTGATAGTTTTCTTTTAACCATTAATAAATTAAATTATTTATAAAAAATAATATTAAGATTAACAAATATTTTCTTTTGCTTTGTTTTAAATATTGTATAATCGTAAAATTAGTTTTCTATATCTCATTATTTTTCTTTGTTCTTTATATACATTAGACAGGGATAATTTAATATGTCTTGCTTGTATATATTTTATTATTAGTTTTAGTCTTCATTTTAACTAACATTAACTGATTGCATTATAGATCGTAATATAATAGAAATCTTTTTGATCAAATTTTTATTATGTATTTAATATTAGAGTTAATTGAGATTGTTATATTCTGATGTAATATATGTTTGTCCTGGTGAGAGGAAGAGAAGGCCACATGGCCTTAACTACACCAGGCTAAATAAATCTAATCTAATCTACATGATACTTTGAAATTACTATTACCATTTTTCTGGAACTGGTTCTTTTTTTTCCCTGGCGACTTCAGTTTTTCATCATTGGTGACTGTTTTTGACCATTTCATTATTTTGCATATTGTAGCCTATGGTGTTCCGGTAGCTTCTGCCGCACGTTCTGTTGCATTTTGCATATTGTAGCGAATGGTATTCCGGTAGCTTCTGCCGCACGTTCTGTTGCATTTTGTATATTGTAGCCTATGGTATTCCGGTAGATTCTGCCGCACGTTCTGTTGCATTTTGTATATTGTAGCCTATGGTATTCCGGTAGATTCTGCCGCACGTTCTGTTGCATTTTGCATATTGTAGCCAAAGGTATTCCGGTAGCTTCTGCCGCACGTTCTGTTGCATTTTATATATTGTAGCCTATGGTATTCCGGTAGCTTCTGCCGCACGTTCTGCTGCATTTTGTATATTGTAGCCTATGGTATTCCTGTAGTTTCTGCCGCACGTTCTGTTGCGTTTTGCATATTGTAGCCTATGGTATTCCGGTAGCTTCTGCCGCACGTTCTGTTGCATTTTTAAATTGTAGCCTATGGTATTCCGGTAGCTTCTGCCGCACGTTCTGTCGCATTTTGCATATTGTAGCCTATGATATTCCGGTAGGTTCAGCCGCACGTTCTGTTGCATTTTGTATATTGTAGCCTATAGTATTCCGGTAGCTTCTGCCGCACGTTCTGTTGCATTTTGCATATTGTAGCCTATGGTATTCCGGTAGCTTCTGCCGCACGTTCTGTTGCATTTTGTATATTGTAGCCTAAGGTAGCCTATTCCAGTAGCTTCTGCCGCACGTTCTGTTGCATTTTGTATATTGTAGCCTATAGTATTCCGGTAGCTTCTGCCGCACGTTCTGTTGCATTTTGCATATTGTAGCCTATGGTATTCCGGTAGCTTCGGCCGCACGTTCTGTTGCATTTTGTATATTGTAACCTATGGTATTCCGGTAGCTTCAGCCGCACGTTCTGTTGCATTTTGTATATTGTAGCCTATAGTATTCCGGTAGCTTCTGCCGCACGTTCTGTTGCATTTTGCATATTGTAGCCTATGGTATTCCGGTAGCTTCGGCCGCACGTTCTGTTGCATTTTGTATATTGTAACCTATGGTATTCCTGTAGCTTCTGCCGCACGTTCTGTTGCCTTTTGTATATTGTAGCCTATGGTATTCCGGTAGCTTCTGCCGCACGTTCTGTTGCATTTTGCATATTCTAGCCTATGGTATTCCGGTAGCTCCTGCCGCACGTTTTGTTGCATTTTGTATATTGTAGCCTATGGTATTCCGATAGCTTCTGCCGCACGTTCTGTTGCATTTTGCACATTGTAGCCTATGGTATTCCGGTAGCTCTGCCGCACGTTCTGTTGCATTCTGCATATTGTAGAATATGGTATTCCGGTAGCTTCTGCCGCACGTTCTGTTGCATTTTGCACATTGTAGCCTATGGTATTCCGGTAGCTTCTGCCGCACGTTCTGTTGCATTTTGCATATTGTAGCCAATGGTATGCCGGTAGCTTCTGCCGCACGATCTGTTGCATTTTGCAATTGTAGCCTATGGTATTCCGGTAGCTTCAGCCGCACGTTCTGTTGCATTTTGCATATTATAGCTTATGGTATTCTGGTAGCTTCTGCCGCACGTTCTGTTGCATTCTGCATATTGTAGCCTATGGTATTCCGGTAGTTTCTGCCGCACGTTCTGTTGCATTTTGCAATTTAACCTATGGTATTCCGGTAGCTTCTGCCGCACGTTCTGTTGCATTTTGTAGATTGTAGCCTATGATATTCCGGTAGCTTCTGCCGCTCGTTCTGTTGCATTTTGTATATTGTAGCCTATGGTATTGCGGTAGCTTCTGCCGCACGTTCTGTTGCATTTTGCATATTGTAGCCTATGGTATTCCGGTAGCTTCTGCCGCACGTTCTGTTGCATTTTGCATATTGTAGCCTATGGTATTCCGGTAGCTTCTGCCGCACGTTCTGTTGCATTTTGTATATTGTAGACTATGGTATTCCGGTAGCTTCTGCCGCACGTTCTGTTGCTTTTTTATATATTGTAGCCTATGGTATTCCGGTAGCTTCTGCCGCACGTTCTGTTGCATTTTGCAATTGTAGCCTATGGTATTCCGGTAGCTAAAGCCGCACGTTCTGTTGCATTTTGCATATTGTAGCTTATTGTATTCCGGAAGCTTCTGCCGCACGTTCTGTTGCATTTTGCACATTGTAGCCTATGGTATTGCGGTAGCTTCTGCCGCACGTTCTGTTGCATTCTGCATATTGTAGCCTATGGTATTCCGGTAGCTTCTGCCGCACGTTCTGTTTCATTTTGCAATTGTAGCCTATGGATTTCCGGTAGTTTCTGCCGCACGTTCTGTTGCATTTTACAATTGTAGCCTATGGATTTCCGGTAGCTCCTGCCGCACGTTCTGTTGCATTTTCTATATTGTAGCCTATGGTATTCCAGTAGCTTCTGCCGCACGTTCTGTTGCATATTGTAGCCTATGGTATTGCGGTAGCTTCTGCCGCACGTTCTGTTGCATTTTGCATATTGTAGCCAATGGTATTCCGGTAGCTTCTGCCGCACGTTCTGTTGCATTTTGTATATTGTAGCCTATGGTATTCCGGTAGCTTCTGCCGCACGTTCTGTTGAATTTTGTATATTGTAGCCTATGGTATTCCTGTAGCTTCTGCCGCACGTTCTGTTGCATTTTGCATATTGTAGCCTATGATATTCCTGTAGCTTCTGCCGCATGTTCTGTTGCATTTTGCAATTGTAGCCTATGGTATTCCGGTAGCTTCTGCCGAACGTTCTGTTGCATTTTGCATATTGTAGCCTATGGTATTCCGGTAGCTTCTGCCGCACGTTCTGTTTCATTCTGCATATTGTAGCCTATGGTATTTCTGTAGCTTCTGCCGCACGTTCTGTTGCATTTTGCATATTGTAGCCTATGGTATTCCGGTAGCTTCTGCCGCACGTTCTGTTGCATTCTGCATATTGTAGCCTACTGTATTCCGGTAGCTTCTGCCGCACGTTCTGTTGCATTTTGCATATTGTAGCCAATGGTATTCCGGTAGCTTCTGCCGCACGTTCTGTTGCATTTTCCACATTGTAGCCTATGGTATTCCGGTAGCTTCTGCCGCACGTTCTGTTGCATTCTGCATATTGTAGCCTATGGTATTCCGGTAGCTTCTGCCGCACGTTCTGTTGCATTTTGCATATTGTAGCCTATGGTATTCCGGTAGCTTTCGCCGCACGTTCTGTTGCATTCTGCATATTGTAGCCTATGGTATACCGGTAGCTTCTGCCGCACGTTCTGTTGCATTTTGCACATTGTAGCTTAAGGTATTCCGGTAGTTTCTGCCGCACGTTCTGTTGCATTTTGCATATTGAAGCCAATGGTATTTCTTTAGATTCTGCCGCATGTTCTGTTGCATTTTGTATATTGTAACCTATGGTATTCCGGTAGCTTCTGCCGCACGTTCTGTTGCATTTTGCATATTGCAGAATATGGTATTCCGGTAAATTCTGCCGCACGTTCTGTTGCTTTTTGCATATTCTAGCCTATGGTATTCCGGTAGCTCCTGCCGCACGTTCTGTTGCATTTTGCACATTGTAGCCTATGGTATTCCGGTAGCTCTGCCGCACGTTTCTGTTGCATTCTGCATATTGTAGAATATGGTATTCCGGTAGCTTCTGCCGCACGTTCTGTTGCATTTTGCACATTGTAGCCTATGGTATTCCGGTAGCTTCTGCCGCACGTTCTGTTGCATTTTTGCATATTGTAGCCAATTGGTATGCCGGTAGCTTCTGCCGCACGATCTGTTGCATTTTGCAATTGTAGCCTATGGTATTCCGGTAGCGTCAGCCGCACGTTCTGTTGCATTTTGCATATTATAGCTTATGGTATTCTGGTAGCTTCTGCCGCACGTTCTGTTGCATTTTGCAATTGTAGCCTATGGATTTCCGGTAGTTTCTGCCGCACGTTCTGTTGCATTTTGCATATTGTAGCCTATGGTATTCCGGTAGTTTCTGCCGCACGTTCTGTTGCATTTTGCATATTGTAGCCAATGGTATTCCGGTAGCTTCTGCCGCACGTTCTGTTGCATTTTGTATATTGTAGCCTATGGTATTCCGGTAGCTTCTGCCGCACGTTCTGTTGCATTTGCATATTGTAGCCTATGGTATTCCGGTAGCTTCTGCCGCACGTTCTGTTGCATTCTGCATATTGTAGCCTATGGTATTCCGGTAACTTCTGCCGCACGTTCTGTTGCATTTTGTATATTGTAGCCTATGGTATTCCGGTAGCTTCTGCCGCACGTTCTGTTGAATTTTGTATATTGTAGCCTATGGTATTCCGTAGCTTCTGCCGCACGTTCTGTTGCATTTTGTATATTGTAGCCTATGATATTCCGGTAGCTTCTGCCGCACGTTCTGTTGCATTTTGCAATTGTAGCCTATGGTATTCCGGTAGCTTCTGCCGCACGTTCTGTTGCATTTTGCATATTGTAGCCTATGGTATTCCGGTAGCTTCTGCCGCACGTTCTGTTGCATTCTGCATATTGTAGCCTATGGTATTCCGGTAGCTTCTGCCGCACGTTCTGTTGCATTTTGCATATTGTAGCCTATGGTAATCCGGTAGCTTCTGCCGCACGTTCTGTTGCATTCTGCATATTGTAGCCTATGGTATTCCGGTAGCTTTCGCCGCACGTTCTGTTGCATTCTGCATATTGTAGCCTATGGTATACCGGTAGCTTCTGCCGCACGTTCTGTTGCATTTTGCACATTGTAGCTTAAGGTATTCCGGTAGCTTCTGCCGCACGTTCTGTTGCATTCTGCATATTGTAGCCTATGGTATTCCGGTAGCTTCTGCCGCACGTTCTGTTGCATTCTGCATATTTAGCCTATGGTATTCCGGAAGCTTCTGCCGCACGTTCTGTTGCATTTTGCATATTGTAGCCAATATTATTCCGGTAGCTTCTGCCGCACGTACTGTTGCATTTTGTATATTGTAGCCTATGGTATTCCGGTAGCTTCTGCCGCACGTTCTGTTGCATTTTGCACATTGTATCCTATGGTATTCCGGTGGCATCTGCCTCACGTTCTGTTGCATTTTGCACCTTGTAGCCTATGATATTCCGGTAGTTTCTACAGCACGTTCTGTTGAATTCTGCATTATGTAGCCTATGGTATTCCGGTAGCTTCTGCCGCACGTTCTGTTGCATTTTCTATATTGTAGCCTATGGTATTCCAGTAGCTTCTGCCGCACGTTCTGTTGCATTTGTAAGCCTATGGTATTTCGGTAGTTTCTGCCGCACGTTCTGTTGCATTTTGCATATTGTAGCCAATGGTATTCCGGTAGCTTCTGCCGCACGTTCTGTTGCATTTTGCATATTGTAGCCTATGGTATTCCGGTAGCTTCTGCCGCACGTTCTGTTGAATTTTGTATATTGTAGCCTATGTATTCCTGTAGCTTCTGCCGCACGTTCTGTTGCATTTTGCATATTGTAGCCTATGATATTCCTGTAGCTTCTGCCGCATGTTCTGTTGCATTTTGCAATTGTAGCCTATGGTATTCCGGTAGCTTCTGCCGCACGTTCTGTTGCATTTTGCATATTGTAGCCTATGGTATTCCGGTAGCTTCTGCCGCACGTTCTGTTTCATTCTGCATATTGTAGCCTATGGTATTCCGGTAGCTTCTGCCGCACGTTCTGTTGCATTTTGCATATTGTAGCCTATGGTATTCCGGTAGCTTCTGCCGCACGTTCTGTTGCATTCTGCATATTGTAGCCTATGGTATTCCGGTAGCTTCTGCCGCACGTTCTGTTGCATTTTGCATATTGTAGCCAATGGTATTCCGGTAGCTTCTGCCGCACGTTCTGTTGCATTTTGCACATTGTAGCCTATGGTATTCCGGTAGCTTCTGCCGCACGTTCTGTTGCATTCTGCATATTGTAGCCTATGGTATTCCGGTAGCTTCTGCCGCACGTTCTGTTGCATTTTGCATATTGTAGCCTATGGTATTCCGTAGCTTTCGCCGCACGTTCTGTTGCATTTTGCATATTGTAGCTTATGGTATTCCGGTAACTTCTGCCGCACGTTCTGTTGCATTTTTCATATTGTAGCTTATGGTATTCCGGTAGCTTCTGCCGCACGTTCTGTTGCATTTTGCATATTGTAGCCTATGGTATTCCGGTAGCTTCTGCCGCACGTTCTGTTGCATTTTGCATATTGTAGCCTATGGTATTCCGGTAGCTTCTGCCGCACGTTCTGTTGCATTTTGCATATTGTAGCCAATATTATTCCGGTAGCTTCTGCCGCACGTACTGTTGCATTTTGTATATTGTAGCCTATGGTATTCCGGTAGCTTCTGCCGCACGTTCTGTTGCATTTTGCACATTGTAGCCTATGGTATTCCGGTAGCTTCTGCCGCACGTTCTGTTGCATTTTGCACATTGTAGCCTATGATATTCCGGTAGTTTCTACAGCACGTTCTGTTGCATTCTGCATTATGTAGCCTATGGTATTCCGGTAGCTTCTGCCGCACGTTCTGTTGCATTCTGCATATTGTAGCCTATGGAATTCCGGTAACTACTGCCGCACGTTCTGTTGCATATTGTATATTGTAGCCTATGGTATTCCGGTAGCTTCTGCCGCACGTTCTGTTGCATTTTGTATATTATAGCCTATGGTATTCCGGTAGCTTCTGCCGCACGTTCTGTTGCATTTTGTATATTGTAGCCTAAGATATTCCGGTAGCTTCTGTCGCACGTTCTGTTGCATTTTGTATATTGTAGCCTATGGTATTTCTGTAGCTTCTGCCGCACGTTCTGTTGCATTTTGCATATTGTAGCCTATGGTATTCCGGTAGCTTCTGCCGCACGTTCTGTTGCATTTTGCATATTGTAGCCTATGGTATTCCGGTAGCTTCTGCCGCACGTTCTGTTGCATTTTGTATATTGTAGCCTATGGTATTCCGGTGTCTTCTGCCGCACGTACTGTTGCATTCTGCATATTGTAGCCTATGGTATTGCGGTAGCTTCTGCCGCACGTTCTGTTGCATTTTGCAATTGTAGCCTATGCTAATCCGGTAGCTTCTGCCGCACGTTCTGTTGCATTTTGCATATTGTAGCTTAAGGTATTCCGGTAACTTCTGCCGCACGTTCTGTTGCATTTTTCATTTTGTAGCTTTTGGTATTCTGGTAGTTTCTGCCGCACGTTCTGTTGCATTTTGCATATTGTAGCCAATGGTATTCCGGTAGCTTCTGCCGCACGTTCTGTTGCATTTTCTATATTGTAGCCCATGGTATTCCAGTAGCTTCTGCCGCACGTTCTGTTGCATATTGTAGCCTATGGTATTCCGGTAGCTTCTGCCGCACGTTCTGTTGCATTTTGTATATTGTAGCCTATGGTATTCCGGTAGCTTCTGCCGCACGTTCTGTTGATTTTGTATATTGTAGCCTATGGTATTCCTGTAGCTTCTGCCGCACGTTCTGTTGCATTTTGCATATTGTAGCCTATGATATTCCTGTAGCTTCTGCCGCATGTTCTGTTGCATTTTTCAATTGTAGCCTATGGTATTCCGGTAGCTTCTGCCGCACGTTCTGTTGCATTTTGCATATTGTAGCCTATGGTATTCCGGTAGCTTCTGCCGCACGTTCTGTTTCATTCTGCATATTGTAGCCTATGGTATTCCGGTAGCTTCTGCCGCACGTTCTGTTGCATTTTGCATATTGTAGCCAATATTATTCCGGTAGCTTCTGCCGCACGTACTGTTGCATTTTGTATATTGTAGCCTATGGTATTCCGGTAGCTTCTGCCGCACGTTCTGTTGCATTTTGCACATTGTAGCCTATGGTATTCCGGTGGCTTCTGCCTCACGTTCTGTTGCATATTGCACATTGTAGCCTATGATATTCCGGTAGTTTCTACAGCACGTTCTGTTGCATTCTGCATTATGTAGCCTATGGTATTCCGGTAGCTTCTGCCGCACGTTCTGTTGCATTCTGCATATTGTAGCCTATGGTATTCCGGTAACTTCTGCCGCACGTCCTGTTGCATTTTGTATATTGTAGCCTATGGTATCCCGGTAGCTTCTGCCGCACGTTCTGTTGCATTTTGTATATTGTAGCCTATGGTATTCCGGTAGCTTCTGCCGCACGTTCTGTTGCATTTTGCATATTGTAGCCTAAGGTATTCCGGTAGCTTCTGTCCGCACGTTCTGTTGCATTTTGTATATTGTAGCCTATGGTATTTCGGTAGCTTCTGCCGCACGTTCTGTTGCATTTTGCATATTGTAGCCTATGGTATTCCGGTAGATTCTGCCGCACGTTCTGTTGCATTTTGCATAATGTAGCCAATGGTATTCCGGTAGCTTCTGCCGCACGTTCTGTTGCATTTTGCAATTTTGTAGCCTATGGTAATTCCGGTAGCTTCTGCCGCAACGTACTGTTTTGCAATTTGGTAATTTGTAGCCCTATGTAATTCCGGTAGCTTCTGCCGCACGTTCTGTTGCATTTTGATGTTGAGCCTATGATATTCCGGTTAGTTTCTGCCGCACGTTCTGTTGCATTTTGTCATATTGTAGCCTATGGTATTCCGGTAGCTTCTGCCGCACGTTCTGTTGCATTTGAATATTGTAGCCTATGGTATTCCGGTAGCTTCAGCCCGCACGTTCTGTTGCATTATTTTGTATATTGTCAGCCTATGGTATTCCGGTAGCTTCTGCCGCACGTTCTGTTGCATTTTGTATTGTAGCCTATGGTATTCCTGGTAGCTTCTGCCGCATGTTCTGTTGCCTTTTGTATATTGTAGCCTATGGTATTCCGGTTAGCTTCTGCCGCACGTTTGTTGCATTTGTATATTGTAGCCTATGGTATTGCGATAGCTTCTGCCGCACGTT
>JASPKZ010000956.1:0-81914 GCA_030220185.1 Diploptera punctata | reverse complement strand
TTGAATTTTTTTGAAATTTGTTATATATTTCAGGATGATAAGTAATTTCTTGAATTGTTTTCCTTTCTTTGAATCAGATTGCAGGGCAGTGTATTCTTTTAATCATTCATGTTGTTTGAACTTTTTTACTTTATTTATATTTATTTCCTTTCCAAAACCTTTTAAATTAGTTATGTTCAAAATGTGATTGTATTCTGTCTTAAAATCTTTTTCATTTAGTGGAACCACATAATGTTATTTCCCATATTTAAGTATGAATAAATATATGATTTTTTAAAAAGTTTTCACGTATTTTATGGTTTAGGTTTAAAAACAATCAGGAACTGGCATTTAAATAGATCATTTAAAACTGGTGCTCAATGTGACACTGAATGTGACATTTTACTGGCATTAAAGCATAATCATAACAAATAAATGATACAATGCTGTGAAAATATGGCACTTACAACATTTGCAATATGCTAATTTACTTAATTCATAGCAAGGTATTATTATAAGGTAAAGCAGTGACTGAAGGATATGAATACATTTGGATACCAATACCATAATAGGAAATAAAATTTATTAAATCAAAGAAACTAAAAATAAAGCTACAGTACTAAAAGTTTATAAAGGTGACAAAAATAAATAAAAAAAGATTACTACAATAAACTACAAAACAAAATAAGTCTTGTTTCTACAAATAGTGTTGTGTACTAAATGTGATAAAAATTTAACAACTTCTACTCACAACGGAACCACCATGGTCCAGTCGGTCGAGGGTACTTCTGTGCATCATTACTGCTAAAGTCAATCTAAAATAAAAAATACAATTTTATTAAAATTCATCGGAGAACATATTGTTTAAACAACTCACCTCATAGGATTCATGCTTCCATGATATCGCGATTTCAACATAGTCATGTTCATCTTCAGCCATAACTCCGACTGACGAAATTCTTCGGCCGTCAACTATTCTATTGTCGCCATCTTCAGTGCTGCCATCTATGGTTGAATTTATGAACTTCAAAATCAATGTAATTTCGTTAGGGATATCAAAATTCATTGATCTATTTTTGTTTTTCTGAATGTATATTTTTTCCCACCAAACTGTCAATTCCAAAGGTTTCTCTACTTGTTTTAAAAGTTTAGCTTCACTTCCAATTTTATGATGTTCTAATAAACTATGTGCAGCAATTGCAGATTTTTCAATTTCACAATTTTTAATATTTCTGAAATGTTCTTTTGTCCGAATTTCCAAATTCCTTTTTGTTTTTCCTATATAAACTTTATTGCAATCTTCACAATTTATTTGATAAATTCCAGATTTCTTACTGTCTGGAACATTGACTTTTTTATTGGTACTTAGAAGATTACCCAGATTAAATTTATTTATTGGTGCCAAAGAAATGTTGTATTTGTCAAAAATTTTTGAAATTCCTATGCATTTCAGGATGGTAAGTAATTTTCTTGTATTTTTTCTTTTCTTTGCAATTTTATTGTTTATATATTTTTATTATTAATTTAATTACTTCTCACTGAAGGCTAAATTATATTTTAAGATATATGCCTAGACTGGAGTTTGAACCCAGGACCTTTGGCTTTCTATACCAATGCTCTACCAACTGAGGTATATAGGCCTCCAATTCAAACACAAATTTTTCTCCTATACATTTGGCATTCGGGAAACATTTATGTTTAGATGGAGGCCTAGGTAGCTCAGTTGGTAGAGCATTGGCATAGAAAGCCAAAGGTCCTGGCTTCGAATCCCAGTCTAGGCATAGATTTTTCTCTTCAAATATTTATTGTTTATGTAACATCAAGCTAAATTATATGGGACCCATTAGAAGCCAAAGGGTACAAGTGACAAATTGCTAATTTTAGAATTAAGTGTAGATTTTAGTAGTTAAAGCAGATACTAATCTGAGTGGTCAATGGATACAAGTGAAAATCTGTCTGGTGCTGAAATCTAGTGATTGAAAAGAAAACTGCTAAGATTATCACATATGGAGTATCTCAACTTTGAACATAATTTACTCAAAACTGACCTTTTGTTACTTATACCCCTTGGCTTCTAAGGGTCAAATAGATGAACTTATAGTAATGATAAGAATTTTATTTAAGCAGGCAGAGTTAAGGCCATAAGGTCTTATCTTACACCTAACCAGCCAAAATAAGATAAACAACAATTTCACTTATACATTGTAATAAACTCTCAAACTAATATTATCTATCATTATATTGTTCTTCAAATGTGGAAAATAAATGGGAAGAATGGCCAAATAGGACAGTGTGCACTGTTAATGTAAATGAAGGGTGAGAGCTAAAAACAATCAGAGCCACATTATGCTAATTTTTTAGTATTTAATTTTTAAGAGTCCATCGAGCTGGCTCAAGATGACAGTATACTTGCTTCCTGGCTAGGAGGTCTGAGTTTGATACCTGGCAGGGTTGAAAACTTCATCATCATCTGAACTTATTTAGGTTTAGGTCATTTGAGCTTGTTCCTATTAGATCTAAAGATATGGTTGGTCAGTCCATCTTAATTTTGGATCTTCCTTTATTTTGAAGACCTTTAGGTTCAGCAATGCTAATGCTACTTCCTTTTGTATTTTCGAAGAACTAAATACACCGTGTCCACAAATATAGTATCATATTTTAAACTACTACTACGTTGCTTTGGATAATCGTATCTAAATGAAATTGGTGACAATCAAAAGAGAAATTCAAAAAGTTTTTGCTATGCTTCATAGACATTGAATGTGGCCCCCACAAGTGACGCTGCAGACATCTAAATATCTAAATATCCAACAATGAACCCATATCAACCACAAAAAACATGATTAAATTTAGTTTAGTTTCTGCATTGTTGTCCATTATCCTCCATTGTTGACATTGTTAACATGTACAAAACTTTTTGAGTTTCTCTTTTAATTGTCACCAATTTCATTTAGATACGATTATCCAAAGCAAAGTAGTAGTAGTTTAAAGTATGATACTATATTTGTGGACACAGTATATATTCAGGCTATTAGATAAGATTACACAATAGAGAGATGAATGGATGGACCACATCAATAGAATGAATAACAACAGAATCCTGAAACATATTCTTCACTACAGACCACTAGGACAAAGAAATATAGGAAGAACCAGTAAAAGGAGGACAGACCAATCCTAACATGAGATCAGAACTGACCTTAAGGTGTAATCCTTTATGCTGGTGCTAATGATGATGATAAAATTGTATATAAATTAAGTAAGTTAAATGATTTTCTTACCAGACCAGTTTCACAGTCATAACGATAGTACAGTTCTCCTGTGAAGAAGTACATATATCCACTGTTGACATACAGTACATCATTCAGTTCCTTCTCCACTCCATCAACTCTTGATGTTTCAAGTCTTGTGTCATCAAATTTCCAATACATACCTCCTGCACCATTTAAAAGAAATACACAAGAACTTTACATTAAAAATAAATAAATTGGAGGATTAAAATTATTAAAAGTGCAAGCGGTTAGATACTCGCCCTCTCACTGCTGGGGTCTGAGATCAAGTCTCGGTTCACTACATGTAGGTTTCATGATGGACAAAACTGAGCTTGGGCAGGTTTTTCTCGGGTTTTCTCCCGTTTTCCCCTGCCACAATTTTATTCCACCATTTCTCCATACTCATCTCATCCATTTAATTTCTTTTATCTGTCCCTGTGATGGTGCATCAGGCATGGTCGGCTGGCATCCTTGTCATTCACAGATCTCCATATAGGGATTCCATCTCATCTCATCCATTGAGCTAACCCTAAGTTGAACACGAGTTGAGGAGATATATATATATATATATTATATTGCAGATTTTCGCGGATATAAGTATGAATATGAAAGTTTTTTTTTGGTTTTCTGCATCTTGGATTCAAGTTCGACCTCTGGCCACTGATTCCAACGTTTCGGCATGATCCCACATGCCATTATCAAGGAATGATAAGTTGGAGTCACAGGTTTAGGTCTTATATAATAAAATACATAGAGTTTTTGCTGTGGTCCATTTCTGGAAACGGCGAAAAATCTATGTATTTTATTATTCCGGAAATGGACCACAGCGAAAACTCTATGTATTTTATTATATAAGACCTAAACCTGTGACTCGAACTTATCATTCCTTGATAATGGCATGTGGGATCATGTCAAAACGTCGGAATCAGTGGCCAGAGGTCAAACTTGAATCCAAGATGCGGAAAACCCAAGAAAACTTTCATATTCATATATATATATATGTATAAATTATTAAAAGTAGCCATGAGACTGTAATTGAATGCAGAGAAAAAGTAATTAAGATGGTTTAGGCACCTTGTGAGGATCAAATAATAGCGACAGGCTAAAACCAGAGATCTTAAATAGGAAAATGATTTAGATCAGGAGAAGTGGAGGCTATTCTATGCCACCAGTGAATATTCAATCAGAGAACAAGTGACTCTTAACATTGTGTCGTTCAATGTATAACATATTTTCCCGCAAGACCCAATTACCAACATGTTTGTTCACATATCAGGGAATTTTATCCCAAGAATCCACCTACTTTAATGGGCAAGTTAGGGTGACAAAATGGTCAAGTTAGTGTTAAGTGGGCAAGTTAGTGTTGGAAAATGGGTCAATTAGTACATCAGATTAGTTTAATATTCACTTAATGTTTTATTTTAGGAAGTAATATTTTGAGGTTCATTTAATTAAATTATTTTGAGTCCAATAATTAAAACATTTTGTCTGTTCATTCTTACCTCTTAGAGTTGTTTTTGTCGAACATATGTTTCAGAGGTCCTTAGCCCCATCGTCAGCGATTACAGACTGAATTTTCTCATGTTGTCAGCCCTGATTCTTGATTCCTGCTCTCTTTGCATCTGGTCCAATGAATTTACTAATGGTTCCTTTCTGTGGGAATTCATTAGTAAATTCATTGGACCAGAGGCAAAGAGAGCAGGAATCAACAATCAGGCCGACAACATGAGAAAATTCAGTCTGTAAACGCTAACGATGGGGCTAAGAAGCTCTGAAACATATGTTCGACAAAGACAACTCTAAGAGGTAAGAATGAACAGACAAAATGTTTTAATTATTAAACAAACCTCTTAATGTTACTTCCTATTGTATTTTAAAATATTTTGAGTCTGTTTATCTTACCCCTCAATATTAATGTTGATTTGTTCTTGAACATGTTTCGATTAGATCCTAATCATCCTCGGCATCTTGCCCAGACTGGTTGGATTTATGTTATAAACCCTGCAGTTGCTGTTCATGTTTGGTCTGAAAAACATAATATAAATTCAGACACTAAATTATTAAAACAGTTAGAAAGTACAAAGGAGCTGACTATTTGGGAAAAATCTATATTCAGTGGAACAAAAACAGAGTTATGAATTTCGAAATACCGATGGAACGTGACCTCGTTTGGAGGTTCTTTGGCCAACCACAGGAGGGAGCTGACATCGACATCCAGGGTTTATAACATAAGTCAAACCAGTCTGGGCAAGATGCTGAGGATGATTAGGATCTAATCGAAACATGTCCAAGAACAAATCAATATTAATATTGAGATAAGATAAAACAGACTCAAAATTATTTAATTAGTATTCACTTGTTTGTTAGCAGGTTTTAGTGATAAGTTTGCTACACTGTCTGAGCAATGACTAATACACTTTTACATTGCTAATATGCTGATTTTAGGTTACTTTGCACTCAACTTCTCACTTTATTTTAGGGCTTTTTTTTTGGGAAAAATCAAGATTTATATTTCTCTCATGTAATTATTCCAACTTCAAATTTTCCAACTCATAATTTTGTATTTATTATCTCACAATATCACTTCCAAATTACATTCTAACAAAAAGAAATAACTTACCTTTATAAAAGTAGAAGAGAGAATGATGATACCATGTGACTGCATCTATATTGTCTGGAATTCCAGGCCAACCCTTGGATATAAAATTAGGATTGGAATTACATGGGGTAGTGTCAAGAAATTTCCAGTACTTGTTACCCTTGAAAAAGTAAATGACACCTGAATTGGTAGCAGTGGCTGCATCAACACTACCTGGGAGTCCTGGCCAGTGATTAGAGATCAGATGCGGGTATCCACTTGCTATACCATCTGGCATCAGCTTCCAATAATAGTCATCTGTAATCAAATTTGAAATTTAACTATAGGATGTGAATCATATACCTCAGGCAGCAGAGAAAATACCAAGGACTGGAAAATACTGTCAGAGTCAAATAGTGTCTTTTTTCAGTTAAGTATAGTAACATATCTGTTTTCGATGTTTATATTATTAATTTCATACATCTCAATGATGGATAAATCATATTTGAAGAGAAAAATTATACGCTCATACCTGTGATGTATAATTCCAAATATGTCTTCTTAATATAGGAGCCGCCATTTGTAAAGATAGAAGCAAAGGCTTCATAGCATTTGGTGGGCGGGAATACAACATATATAGAGAAAAATTTGTGTTTAGACCGGGGCAATGTAACCCCACCTTCCAGGCGCCCCAACCTCGTAAGTGGGTTACAAGTACACATGCCAGGAGAGAACACCAAGAATGTTGCTAGACAACCTGGGGCATTTGCAAAAAAAAAATTCCAATCCTGGATAGAAAATAATCTAACAATAAAAAATATATTAAAAAATATGAAGACATATTGAAACATGTTCTCAAGAATACGACAATTTACAAGGTAAGGAGGGTATAACCAAAGTTAAATTCGTAAAATCTTAACCTATTCATCAATTAATCATTTAGGATGAATAATCACAGCCATGCTTTTAGGTGAAAATTTATGACTAGTTTACTTTGCTATTTATTCACTTTTAACCCTAGCAATTATTCTAATTATACACTCCCTACAAGTTTTGTTTATTAACAAAACCTTTTTAATTAATGATAAATAATTAAAAAATCTTGCTATTTTTGTCCCTTCTCTCTCTTTTAGAGGTTTACCCCCCTTCCTAGGTTTACTTCCAAAATGAATAGTTATCAAATTAATTAATATTTAATTTTAGGAAGTTATATTTTGAGGTTATTTTAATTATATTATTTTTGGTCTGGACATCTTACCTCAATATTAATGTTGATTTGTTCTTGGACATGTTTCAAAACAATTCTCTGTTTTATCTTCAGCTTTCCCAGACTGGGAAAACTGAAGATAAAACAGAGAATTGTTTTGAAACATGTCCAAGAACAAATCAACATTAATATTGAGGTAAGATGTCCAGACCAAAAATAATATAATCAAATTAATTATTAAAAGAATCTCATAATGTTATTTCTTTTTGTAGTTTTATTAAGTACAACCACACTTTCCTGGAATTCATGCCTGGTACAAGACCACTATGAGGGATCCATGGATAGGAAAACATCATAGAGGAAGATCAGGTGGAGATGGGCGGAATACTACTAAATACAAGCTGCTCAGCCAAGGTCAAGTATAACAAACATGGAAAACTATAGAAAGTCAACCTCAAAGTGTGTGATAAATAAATTTGTCAAAATATTAGTGAGCAAAAAAAAAAAAAATCTTCAAAATGTAAAATAATAACAAGTAATATAGAACAATATATTAGTGAATAAAAGAAGACAATGTACTGTAAATACAAACTATGCATAAACTTAATGTGGAACAGCACATCGCATTAGAAAAATAAGAGCAACTCTCTTGTAAGAGGTCTTTGTCTTTCCAGGTAAACTGTATAATACATTTATTTTTTTTATTTTGCATAATGGTTATCACACTGTGTTACGCGGGGACAGTTAAGCCCCGCTTTAAGGTAGCGTGAAAGATCTCTATAGTTTAAGTGGTCTTTGGCCCGAGCGGTTGGCCTTGGTTTTGGAGGATGAATTCCACATTCAAACATGTTAAAAACACAGTAAACAATAAAGTAACATTATTTATTAAAATAAAACCAAACATATAGAGAAATATTAAAACCAAAACATCTAAAACATTCATGAAAATCAGCTAAAATCGCCATATTGTCAAGCGTCAAAATACTAAAAGTGTTAAAACTCAGAGAGAGAAAACAATCATTTAAAAGATTCAACTTTGTTCATTATTCTAAGTTCTTTGGACCATTTGGTCCTTTAATAAAATCTGTGTATGAAAAAATGACCATTAAAGAATGATAATAGAAAAAAGGTTCATATTACCCATGTAGAGCTTGTAGAGCTGCGTCCCTCCGCAGGGGGGACTGCGGTCGGTCCCCGCCGCCGTTCTGACTTTTCGTCTAAAAATCGCGAGTATTTATTCTATCATTTTGTCCCCCTTCCAGCTAGAATCCGTGGCGGCCATAGTAATATTTCCTAATATTGGGTAATAATTTGGTTTTGTCAGGGGTAGATTATATAAGGTGTTTGTTTCCCTTATATAATGTGTTATTCAAAAGGTACAATATTCCTGGTATTTTCGTAACTGTGTCCTAATAGCTTGAAAAATATGTTTTTCCCAAGACCTGAGCTGTTGGGTTATGACATGCAACTTCCCAGGTCTTTAATATTTTATTAATTTTTCCTCGTTTTTTATCTCTTAAAGCCCTTTCCTAAATTTGATTATGGTTTTTATCAGAGTTTCCAACGTTGATTATTTTTCCTCTACCGTCCGGTATAAAACATAAGTATATATTGCCTCTGCTTCCATCTGTTTTTATAGAATTTTATTTTTTATGACTATTATGACAGTTAGGCCCTAGTGTAGGCATAACACACTGACATACAGGATCAGAGATCTAGGGTTCGACTCCCGGTTTGAATGTAATTTTTCTTTCTAAAATTAAACTATATCTAATTCTGAAAGTGTTAATTTAAAATATAACATCAAAATAATAAGCTTTACCGCTTAAAATGTTTAAATTCTCAATAAAAATATTTTGAATAGAAGTTGTCAGATCGCATTGTTGATAGCGATGGGTATCAGCCTTCAGATGAAAAGGAGAAATGTATAAGTGGAAAAATTTTGAAGTTCCTATCGGAAGTTCGAATGGCATAACGGTTATCGCACTGTCGTACAGAGTCAGAGATCTGAGGTTTGACTCCCAGTTGGAACATAATTTTTCATTCTAAAATTAAACTATATCCAATTCTAGAAAGTGTTAATTTAAAATATAACATAAAAATGTATAATACATGTTTGCAAGGATGATATATTTCTGAACAACTTCTAAATTGTCATTATGTATTTGAATTTATAGAACTATAAAAAATCAGAATAAATTTTGAATTACTAAACCTACCTTTGAAAACATAAATGACTCCTGCTGGATACTCAAAGATTGCATCAAATGAAGAATTTAAACATAAATCTGGAGGAAAATTGGTTCTGACTCCATACAAAGCCTGAAATGCATGATAAATTACATATATTATATGTATATAATTATAACAGTTCAGAGGATATCTAGTAGCTGAGTGTTAATATGGAGACTAGATTGACTTATTCTAGGATCTGTGTTACAATATAGATTTCACATTAAAACAAAAGGCTGACATTTTTACTAGATATATAGATTCTTATGACTAACAAATACAACCTATAATTTAATTGGAATATTCCAGAATTTTAATTAATTGCATTGAATAAATAAAATAAAACTGTTATAAGTTTTATACAATTTTCGTATTTATTTTAATACAAATTCGTTACAGCTGTTTCTGTATTTTGTACCTTCTTCACATGAATTTGTATTAAAATAAATATCACACAATTCATAATTTGTTAACATGTCTGAAGAAGGTACAGTGTACCGAAACAGCTGTCACTGAATTATATAATAAATATGAAAATCAAAAAACTATGTTTTATTTTTATTTAATTAATAAAATAAATATCGGTATGAAAATTGTATAAAATATAGGTAGATCATCGGTTGATTAATGTCTTTGACATCGTCCGATTCCTAATAGTCAATTTTGTCAGTCCATCCAATCTGCTTGCTGTAGATGTTTCTCCTTATGTATAAATATATTCCCTGACTCCAGGGGGTTTTACGTCTTCCTCTGCCTCGTCTTCCCTCAAGTTTCCATTCCAAAACAGATTTTGGTAGTCGATCCTCTTCCATTCGCTGAACATGTCCATACCACCTTAATTGCTGAGTTTTAATATAATCTAAAATAGTGTCTTCAATCTTCATTTTCTCCCTTATAACTGAGTTCCTAATTTTTTCTCTTCTTGAAATTCTTGCTGCCCTTCGTATAAAATCCATTTCCGTTGCCAAAGATACTTACTTGTTTTTGTTGTTAATGTGCAAAGTTCTGCTCCATAAGTAATGATGCTTTTAACAATTGTATGATATATATTCATTTTATTTTTATTACTTATATTTTTATCCCACAATATTCCATTGAGGCAAGCAATTGCAAATTTTCCTTTATTATTTCTATTTCTTATTTCCTCTTCATAACTCCCATTTTTATTTATTTTAATTCCTAAATATGTGATCTCACTACAAGATTTTATTGTTTCTCCAGACTCCAAATTATTTTTTTTAACAGTTTTATTTTATTTAATCACTAAACATAATGGATTTTCATCAGGTAACTTCAAATCAATTCATTAATTGCATTGAAGGCTATTAACTATAGGTAAAAGGTAAAGTGATCCCACTACAGGCCTCATGAGGCCCTTGGGGAGTAGGAGGTTAAGGCTTCCACTTTTTCTGGACAATCGGCACTTGATGTCAGCTGGGTTGTCAGCCCTGCGTGACGGCTGCCTTTACCCCCAGAACAAGTGTCTGGTACTCATTTCCATTAGAGGCTGTCTCGACCCCAGGTCCATAGTGCCGCCAAAAGGTTTGGGTCAGTTTAAAAATCCTGACCCCACCAGGACTCGAACCCTCGACCTTCCGGCTTGTAGCGCAGTGTATTAACTATAGGGAGGATACAATTTATATGAAATAAAATAAATTAAAATACCTTCTTAGGTAAAATCCGTCGTCCTCAACTTTTAAAATATGTGATCTTTATGCCTGTAGGCCTTTCAGGACATCCATCCCATCTTCAGCAGTTCATTCTTCGCTACAGCATCCAGGTTGATGTTTGATGCTGCTAGTCCTAATGTGAAGATGGGGCGGATGTCCTGAAAGGCCTACAGGCATAAAGATCACATATTTTAAAAATTGAGGACGACGGATTTTACCTAAGAAGGTATTTTAACTTATTTTATTTTATGACTCTCCACCTCAACGGTTTTAACAATGAATTTTATTAGTATTGATACAATTTATATATATTCTCTTGACATAGTTAATAAACTTATAAAATATATTAGGATCCATAGATTTTCATTGTATTTATAAAGTTTTATTATTGCTTGAATTATTTACTTTAAGAAAATTCTGTATGTCAGATTTTTCTATTTATGAAATCTTGATGTTTAGGCTATTAACTAGATTTCATAGCTTAATCATAAAATCAAATAATGGTAAATTTAAGTTTAAATTCCACTTAAAAATTTACATTAATAGCCTATAATGTTTAAAGCAACTAACTAATAACCAAAATATTCACTTACATTCTATGTATAACCATGACTGCTGGCACATATTTAATCAATATTCAAGAAAATAACTAACTCTAAATTACATTAATAAAATTAATACTTTTCACTGCAGATCCTTTTAACACTAACTTCGTTAGACCACTTGGGCTGTGTAAGAAATTAAGTTTATTTTATTGGCTGTCTAAATTAATTTATATTTTGTGTGTTATAGGTAATAAAATAGTAAAACTTACACAAAATTAATGTAGGTGACATTCAAGCTGAACTGATTACTGCATTGCCCTATGAAACAGGCTAGCGTAACTCTAGTCAACAATAGAATGAATTTTCATGGACAATGTCGCATTTATATAGCAAAATCTAGGAGCTTTTTTTGCATGCTTTTTCTAACTTTCCAATTTGTAATCTTTGAAAATATTATTGCAAGAAGTATAGGAAATATCCTGGATGTTTCATGGGCCATACGATTATTTCAGGAAATAAATTATATTAATTAATTCTTTATTTTTGTTAGTATATGAAATATGGATTAGATTCAATTCAATTATAGAAATTGAAAGAAGAATAACCGATGGAAGAAGAATCATTGGTATGTTGAACTCATTGCTTTGGAATAGAAATATAATATACAGAACGAATAAAACTAGATTTCAAGTTCTGTTACAAAGCATTTTATTATATGGGTCCGAAAACTGGACAGTAAGTAGAAAACAAGCCAACAAGCTGTTAGCAGTAGAAATGGATTTTTGGAGGCGATCGACAAGAATTTCAAGAAGGGATAAGATCAGAAATAGCACAATAAGGAAAATTATGCAAGTTGAAAAACATTCATTCATTCATAGTAATTCTGCCCGAGGGCAGGTCTTTCACTGCAATCATAGCAGTTTCATGCTATACTTTGCAGCTTTACTAGGGAATTGTAGGTGTGCTTTCCACACCGGTGAAGGATGATGATGATGATGATGGCCATATGATTTCCGGGACCGTTTGGGCCTTAAAGTTTTCCTGACATTTATCTTACAGGGGAGGAAAAACCCCGAAAAAACCTCACCCAGAAAAACTGTCCCGACCGGGGATCAAACCTGGGCCTGCTGTGTGACAAGGCAGCATGCTACCTCGAGACCATAACGAGAAAAAAATAGAAGAAAAACATTTGAAATTGTATGGACACCTCATAAGAATGGAACAAGGGAGAATACCAAAGAAGATCCTTAATTGGAAAGCTAATGGAAGAAGTGGAAGAGGCAGACCTAGAGAACATTGGATAGATGGAGTGAGGAGAAGTATGGAAGATAGAGATTCGAGGGAAGATGATGCTTTAGACAGGAACCTCTGGCAACAAATAATTTTTGGTTGAAGGAGAAACATTGTTCTGTGGAATATCCCTAATAAAAAATGAAGTATGGATCTGAACAAATTAAATAAATAATATTGATGACTTTTTTATTGCTATATTCTTGGATCATAACACAAAGGCTCTCCACTGGTTCCTATCCTTAGCCAAATAAATCCAATTTACATAATTGATATCCAGTTCTCCAAGATATACCTGAACAGAAGTAGTAATAGTGGTCTAATGCCTAGTCTCTTGGATGATCTCGATTTTTTTTTCTTGCTTTACAGTAAAATTTTGATAATTGTTGATTTAAAAAAATTGAAATGCAGAAAATTAATAAAGGAAGAACATTTATTTCTTATGGTTTTATTAATCCAAATCATTACTCCAGCTTGTCCATGGGTTTTCATATGGTAATTTGACAGTTCTTGGTGTATATGCACCAGAGGAAGGCCGTGAAGAAGACAATGAAGAATTTTATAAAATATTACAAGAAATTTATAGCAAAATTAATAGAAATGATTACATTCTCATAATAGGAGATTTAAATGCCAGAGTGGGCAATGCTCAAGTCAACAATAATATTGGAACATTTGGCGAACCAACCAGCAATAGGAATGGGACAAGATTAACAGATTTTGCTATCTACAATGAACTGAAAATAACGAATACCTTTTACAATCATAGAAACATACATAAGTATACCTGCATCGTCAGGACTCAAAATCAATCATTGATTATTTCATTGCAAATAATAAGATTTTTAAATTGTTTCTCGATGTCAGAGCCTACAGAGGATATGATATTGGTTCAGATCACTACCTAGTAGAAGCAAAAATAAGATTTCCACCAAGATGGTTAAAAAAGAAGAAACAACAACAGAGCATAGAACAAAAGTACAAGGTAAAATTATTTTATGATGACAGCATTAAATGGTTATATTCAAGAAGAATTCAGCAATATATGGCTACAACTCCAGAAAGTAATGATGTCGAAGAAGAATGGAAAAACATTAAAATGATAATTCAAAATGCAGCTAATGAAACTTTAGGAAAAGTAAATATACAACAAAGAAGAAATAGAACTCTAAAAATCTGGATGATCAAATAAAACAATTGATTGAAGAAAAAAATGCAGCTTATAAAAAATATTTGAACACAAAGAAAGTAGAAAATGAAATAGAATTCAAACGCTGTAGAGCTATTGTTAAGAGGGAATAAGAAAGAGACATAGGAAAACATGGTTAAATTTTGTTACACATTTAGAATCAGATTTGCATAAGCTCCAACCTAATGCCTTCAAAATATTAAAACATTGAATAAAGATATTAAAGAATCTACCAAAATTAATTGCGGAGTAACAAAAGAAGATTTTTTTCAATTATTATAAAAGTCTTGGACTGACAATAGCTTTGAAGATACAATTTTCCGAAATAATAATGAGACAGATTCCATAATATCATTGGAAGAATTGAACAATAGTTTAAAGAAATAAAAAATGGGAAGGCAACTGGCACAGATGGCTTGAATTCTGAATTGTACAAATATGCAGGCAAACAGTTCCATGAAAGACTGTTGTCCTTCTTTAATAAGTATTCAAAAATGCAGATATACCACAAGAATGGAAGACAAGCATTGTTATACCCCTGTTCAAGAAAGGAGACAAGAGAAAAATGGACAACTATAGGGGAATCAGTTTGCTACAAAATTTATGCAGACATTTTAAATGGAAAATTGAAAAGTTTCAGTGAAAAATTCCTTATGGAATGTCAAAATGGATTTAGGAAAGGACGATCTTGTATTGATTCAGCATTTTCTGTTAAACTATTGCTTGAAAAAAGAAGAGAATTCAACTTAGAAACACATATTGCTTTCATAGATTTTGAAAAAGCATTCGACACAGTCAAGAGATCAAAACTCTTAAATATATTGGAAGACAGAAATATACCAAATTTACTTCGGCAGAATATACAAAATATTTACAAAGACAACACCATAAAGATTAAATTAAATAATATTTGAAGAGAAAAATTTTCGCCTAGACCGGGACTCGAACCCGGGACCCTTGGCTTTCCGGGCCAAGTGCTCTACCAACTGAGCTACCGAGGCGAGTTACAATCTAGACGCAAATTTTTCTCTTAAGTACGTTGTAATTCCCTCGCGCCAAATGCTTGAAACCATAGCTTCTATCTTTGCAAATGGCGGCTTCTTAATTAAGAAGACATTTATTGGGAATTAACACTACTTTATAGCCAGTAGGGCTTCTATTGACGATTTTTATTATTAATTTAACACTTCTCATAGAAGGATAAATTATATTTGAAGAGAAAAATTTTCGCCTAGACCGGGACTCGAACCCGGGACCCTTGGCTTTCCGGGCCAAGTGCTCTACCAACTGAGCTACCGAGGCGAGTTACAATCTAGACGCAAATTTTTCTCTTAAGTACGTTGTAATTCCCTCGCGCCAAATGCTTGAAACCATAGCTTCTATCTTTGCAAATGGCGGCTTCTTAATTAAGAAGACATTATTGGGAATTTAACACTACTTTATAGCCAGTAGGGCTTCTATTGACGATTTTTATTATTAATTTAACACTTCTCATAGAAGGATAAATTATATTTGAAGAGAAAAATTTTCGCCTAGACCGGGACTCGAACCCGGGACCCTTGGCTTTCCGGGCCAAGTGCTCTACCAACTGAGCTACCGAGGCGAGTTACAATCTAGACGCAAATTTTTCTCTTAAGTACGTTGTAATTCCCTCGCGCCAAATGCTTGAAACCATAGCTTCTATCTTTGCAAATGGCGGCTTCTTAATTAAGAAGACATTTATTGGGAATTTAACACTACTTTATAGCCAGTAGGGCTTCTATTGACGATTTTTATTATTAATTTAACACTTCTCATAGAAGGATAAATTATATTTGAAGAGAAAAATTTTTCTTTTTCTCTTCAGATATAATTTATCCTTCTATGAGAAGTGTTAAATTAATAATAAAAATCGTCAATAGAAGCCCTACTGGCTATAAAGTAGTGTTAAATTCCCAATAAATGTCTTCTTAATTAAGAAGCCGCCATTTGCAAAGATAGAAGCTATGGTTTCAAGCATTTGGCGCGAGGGAATTACAACGTACTTAAGAGAAAATTTGCGTCTAGATTGTAACTCGCCTCGGTAGCTCAGTTGGTAGAGCACTTGGCCCGGAAAGCCAAGGGTCCCGGGTTCGAGTCCCGGTCTAGGCGAAAATTTTTCTCTTCAAATATAATTTATCCTTCTATGAGAAGTGTTAAATTAATAATAAAAATCGTCAATAGAAGCCCTACTGGCTATAAAGTAGTGTTAAATTCCCAATAAATGTCTTCTTAATTAAGAAGCCGCCATTTGCAAAGATAGAAGCTATGGTTTCAAGCATTTGGCGCGAGGGAATTACAACGTACTTAAGAGAAAAATTTGCGTCTAGATTGTAACTCGCCTCGTAGCTCAGTTGGTAGAGCACTTGGCCCGGAAAGCCAAGGGTCCCGGGTTCGAGTCCCGGTCTAGGCGAAAATTTTTCTCTTCAAATATAATTTATCCTTCTATGAGAAGTGTTAAATTAATAATAAAAATCGTCAATTAAATTAAATAACAGATTTTCTGAAGAAGGAATTATAAATCGTGGTGTGAGACAAGGCTGCCCCCTATCCCCAACACTCTTTGCAATTTATATCAATGAAGTAATATGTTGCTGGAACAAAACATATAAATTTGGAATAAGAATATCAGAAAATAGAAAATTAAACACCCTATTGTTTGCAGATGACCAAATAATAATAGCAAATTCTGAAGATAATCTACAGAAAGGTCTGTAGGAACTTAACAAAATTACAGAAGAATATGGATTAAAGATATCTACAGAAAAAACAAAAATTATGGCATTTCAAGGTGTAGATCCTGTCAGAAGTAAAATTGTACTGGACAATAAAATTTTGGAGCAGGTGAATAATTTTACATATCTAGGATGCAATATCTCATATGAAGAAGAAAAGGATGTAAATGGAAAAATATCTAAATTTTTAAGAATTTTAGGGTTAATAAATTCTATCTTCAAGCCACAGTTAGTCCAAAAGCATTCAACACTGAAAGTGTATAAAACACTGGCTCTTCCAACTCTTTTGTATGGTAGCGAAGTATGGACGTTGAAACAGAAGGATATACAGAGACTTAGATCTGCTGAAATGAGATATCTTCGGAGGACTGCCAGGATACACACTACTAGATCACAAAAAAAATGAAGATATCTTAGAAGAATTACACATGGAATCTTTAGAAAACAAAATTTCTGATTATAAGTCAAGATGGATACAACATGTTCATCGAATGGAAGATCACAGAATACCCAAACTAATGTTAAGATATCAACCTGCAGGAAGAAGAAGACCAGGACGTCCACTCAAAATACTTCTGGATGGTGTTTCTCTTGAGGCCGAAACAGGTCAACAAATGGCCTAAATTCGTGAATGTACTATGATGATGAAGAACATTTATCTTTATCTCATTATTTCAATTATTATATTTAACATTTTTTAGAGAAGGTCTCCATTCATGATTGAACTCTCCTCTTAACATAACACAAATTGGAGTTCTTTATATAATATCTTATTTAAATGGGCTGCTAAGCAATCATGACCAATTCTCAGGCAGAACAACAAAATAAAGCCACTCTTCATGTCTTGATGAATCTAGCATGGGATTTTAACTATAGTTGACAATGACAACATGCTGTTAGCAATCTATTTTTCTTCACATTGTGCCTTATTAGCTTATTAGAATTTTCTGAGTAAAAAGGTACATTCCTTGTGGTCATTGCAATATTGAATTACCTTTCTTTGCTGTCTGTCTGCTTCCACCAGAATATTATCCTCCCATCTATGTCTAGACTTTCCTAACTTTTTTTACCATGGCTTTCCCAATAACATTTTTTAATATATTTCTACTGTCACCCATTTGAGTTATGGCATAGCCATTTCAATCAGTTAGACTTAAACCTTTAAAATATTAGGACAATTATATAAATTATGGTGTTTCTAATGGTGTTCCCCATTCTCATCCTATATGGGATTGACTATTCATCTTAGGATTCTATTTTTAATATATTCACCATGTTTTTTTCAATTAATGTAAATGACTATATAACTAATAAATAATTATATTAGCAATTTATATGGTGTGCAGTATAATGGGCTTAAGTCAAAAAACTAAACTTTTCAGGATAAGCAAAGAGGTGTCTCTAAACAAAGTATGTTCGACTAGATATTCTGTGTTTTATGAGGACTGATCCCTATGCTGTAGCCCTGATCTATTTCTAGTTGAACAAAAATATTGATTTCTTGGCACACAAGCCTTTGACATGTGTCTTGGCAATATGTCAAATTGCAAGCCTGTGGATGTTTGTGTTCAATTGTAATGGGTGTTTGAAAGACATAAGGTGCAGTGTTAGTACAGAATGGAGATGGTTGAGAAAAGAGCTATTATTAAATATCTTCAGACAAAGGGGATGTCTCCTCCTCAAATTCATGAAGATATGGTGGCAACTTTACGGCATTCTGCTATGTCTTATGGCATAGTCAAAAGATGGTTTCGTGCATTTAAATCTGGAAGATCGTCCAGTGAAGATGAACATGGTGGTGGCCCTCCAAAAACTGTCACAACTCCAGAAAACATCAACAAAATGCATGATATAGTACTGCAAGACATAGTAGAGGAACAGTTTCTCATATCACAGCGTGCCAATATTTTGGAAAAGGAATTGGGCATAAAAAAATTGACTGCCTCAAATGTTGACCCTGGCTCAGAAACGACAAAGAACAGTACTTTTTGAGCAACATTTAACTAATTTTAGAGCAGACAAAAAAATATTTATTGAGAGGTATGTGACTATGGATGAGACATGGGTCCACCACTATGAGCCTGTAACCAAAATTCAAAATATGCAGTGGAAACATAAGGGTTTACTGACCCCGAAGAAATTCAAGGCACTTCCATCAGCAGGCAAGGTGCTGATCTCAGTCTTCTGGGATGTCTAAGGTGTTATTATGGTAGATACTTGCAGAGAGGAGCCACAATAACAGGCCTTTATTACGGAGATTTAATTCATAAATTGCGAGATGTTATCAAAGAGAAACGCCATGGTAAATTAAGTCGATGTAAGTCCTTCTTCATCAAGATAACGCCCTATGTTACAAATCCTTAGTTGCAATGGCTGCGATTTCAACAGCAGGCTTTTTAATTGCTGGACCATCCACAGTATTGGCCCCCAGCGACTACAGCGTATTCCCAAAACTCAAGGAGCACCTGCATGGGAAGAAATTTTCATCCGATAATGAGGTAATGTTGTCTGTAAACCAGTGGTTTGCAGAGGCTGGACAACCCTTCTTCTAGAAAGTTGTAGAAATGTTGGAGCACCACTGGGAGAAGTGTGTCAATCTCCTAGGGACTATGTGAAAAAATGAGGTAAGAATAATTTTTTCCCCACAATCCTAAGTGTGCCAGGCTACAGCATAGGGATCAACCCTTGTAGAATATTAATTTTTTTATATGCCAAAACACAGAATATCTATCAAGATCACCTTGAAGTTTATTTAGCTTGTCCTGAAAAGTTGGCTTTTTGACTTAAGCCCATTATACCGTGCACCATAGAGTTTACTGCTTATACCTGTCTTTCCAGTATTACTCACATTCAAAGTATTTTTTTAACCTACCTGAATACCTTTGACATCATCATCATGGAGTGTGAAATCTGGGTCATAATTTAATTTGATTTGTTTCTGCATGATAGAACCTAGTGCATTAGAATGTTGCAATCCAAGTGTATGTCCAACTTCATGCAGCAAAGCTTTGAAGAGATCTTTTCCTAAAAATCAGATCAACTTTTCAACAGATTATTTTATGAAAAAAATAATATTTTAGTAATTTTTATCAGGTAATATTACTTATTACATGATGGTAATTTAAAAATGTTAAAAATTATAGCAAAGAAGACAATGAAACTGAAGAGACTGTAATAAAAACATTACAATGTAAAAAAATGGACACTTTTGTTATATGTAATTTATTTTATTTTAACATCTCTCAATGTATTATTCAATTCTTTACACAACTGGGCATTTCATTATACTAAATCTCTGCTTCTTATTAGCTGTTAAGATTCTGCCTTATTTAATTATAATATGATGTAACATTATGAGGTTTTTCTTAACCCATTCACTTCAGGTTTAAATGCTCAACGCATTTGCCCAGAAGCCAGATTTAAGTCACCGTAAATTACATGTTTTATTTTCAGACATTCAAAACGAACAAAAGATAACGGTACTTGAGATCACAATAAGGGTGAAGACCAAAACGCATTCCTCTACTCTTCATAAATGTTAATAAAACATTACCTTTCAAAATATATAACAGGCAGAGTTAAGCAAATGTGCCTCATCTTCTCAGTTGAAGGCCATTTAACAGCCAGTGAGTGTACCTCATATTCTGTGGCAAATGAGTTAAATAAGGTGAGTATGTTCATCTTACATCATACATTGTTGTGTTCTTTTGGATATGTTTCAATATGCTTATTTATTATCTTTAGCTATATGTTGAATTATTGGTTGTCGGCACTAGATGTCGACTCCCCTCTCCATCTTTTGGTTGACTGAAGAACTTGAATATCAAATCCTTTTCCCCAGGAATTAAAAAATTCATGATCCTATCCCAGTTCTTTTCAATGTAGATCTTCTCCCAGTCATTTCTTTTGAATTTTGTGTTTCAATAATCATGTGTTCACATGGATTTTTTGTTTTTCTGACCAAATGTGAGCAGCAAGTGCAGATTTCTCTACTTCTCCATTTTTTCACATTTTTATTGTATTCTTTCATTATAATGTTCGAGTTCCTCTTTGTTTTTTGTTATGTACATTTTATCACAATCAGCACATTATATTCCTGATTTTTTGCCATCATCAAAATGGCTTCATTGCCAGGTCCCAGCATTTGAAAACAACAACATGTTTTCATTTTTGTTGATTTTAGAAAAATTGTGACAAAATTTACATAGAGAAAATAAAAAGAAATTTGAAAACCAGGGTGAAGAACTTCTTAGGAATGTCAAAAATTGGGAAGTTGAAAAATCAGCTATAGCTGCTTATGCTTGGTTAGAAAAACGTCAAATTGAAAGAAAGGCAAGTTTAGTAAAACAAATAAAAAACCAAAAGAGCTTATGGTTTGAGAAAAAATCCACATTAAAAAAAAAACAAGAAAGAAAAATTAATGAATTTTTAATTTCCCTGGGGAGATTGATTTGATTTGGAAGTTAATCGGTCCACCAACAGATGGAGTAAGAAGCAATGCTCCCGAGCAACAGAACATTGGTCATGGAATTATTGAGGATGAAACTGCTAATGTTTTGAAACTAGTCTAACTAGAAGATGGGATATGAGGTGGGGTGATAATAATTTATTTTAAATTTTAAAAGAAGAACTGTTAAAAGGCAAAGTCTACCAAAACTTTAAGGACAGAATTGATATCCTAATACTAAGGACAATTGCAGTGGCTATGTTTAAACTTGAAACTGGACATGATTGCCTTTCTGAACATCTATTCAAGTTAAACAGCTCATGTATACCTATGTGCAGCTTATGTGATGAAGATGCCAGGATGAACAGAAGCCACCTAGAGGAATTGAATCAGCAGTCTATACTGGGAAGCCAGGGGAGAAATTATGCAGATCATATAACAACAATGCTATTGGACAACAACCATATTCAATTCTACAATAATGTCATTATTTATTCGTGATCCTGCTATTCAGTGCATGAACATTATACCACTAGCTGTACTTCTATTTTCATCACATTTTGGAGGGTCAATGTCTCGTTCTCATACAGAAACTTGTCTTGGCAATATCTTGTATTATATATATATATATATATATATATATATATATATAGATAAGATTATGATAAAATTAAATGTTTTCTACCTCTCCTCATATAAATCTTCTAAGTAGATCACGCTTTCGAGACCATAATGTTCTCATCTTCAGTACAATCTTGGCGACTGATGTTATGTCGATCAGAAGAACACTTCTTCTTCCCTCTGTTGGTGGACCGATGAACCTCTGGATAAGGTCAGGATTTGCAGGAATTTCGAAGTTCATAAGTTTTCCTTTGTTTTTCTGAATGTGAATTTTTTCCCAAACTGTGAGTTCCTTTTTTTTTTTTTTTTCAGAAAAACAAAGGAAAACTTATGAACTTTGAAATTCCTGCAAATCCTGACCTGATACAGAGGTTCATCGGTCCACCAACAGAGAGAAGAAGAGTGTTTCTTCCGATCGACATAACATCAGTCGCCAAGATTGTACTGAAGATGAGACCATTATTGTCTTGAAATCGCGATCTACTTAGAAGATTTATATGAGGAGGAGGAGGGTAGAAACATTTAATTTTATCATAAATTAAACCTCTCAGTGATTAATTCGTATAAAAGTTAAAGATAAGAGTATGTTTATGGATCAAATAAACTTCATTACTTTATTTATTATTCCTATAGCTACCGCTGTGGTCTCGAGGTAGCGTGCTGCCTTGTCACGTAGCAGACCCATGTTCGATTTCCGGTCGGGACAGGCTCCTGGGTGAGGTTTTTTTGGGGTTTTCCTCACCTGTAAAACAAATGTCAGGAAGCTTAGGGCCCGATGGGCCCGAAAATCATCTGGCCATCATTATCATCCTTATCATTATCATAATCATTCTTCACCGGTGTGGAAAGCAATGGGAAGCTACCACACCTATAATTTCCTAGTAAAGATGCAAAGCATAGCATGAAAATGCTATGATTGCAGTGAAAGATCTGCCCTTGGGTAGAATTACTATGGATGGATGGAGATTTATTAAATTTTGTCAGAGGAAAAAGTCTACAAAATATGGAAATACTTTACAATATGTGATGAGAACATTTTTTCTAAGTTCTAATCATACACCATGTGCATGTGCCAACAAATGTGAAGTGGTTTATACTATGGAATCACGGGATGCAGCCAACATATTCACGATATTTAACAAACCTAAAACCTAACCTAATGCAATATAAGTACTCTAACCTGTGAAAGACCAACCTAAATGCTAACCTAACAGAATTTAAGCACTCTAACCTGTGAAAGAATGTAACAGCCAAAAATAAATAGTCAGTTCTGAAATTCTGAAGTTAATTAGTACATACTCTATGTTGGCTGCACTGGAACATGTATTTGTTGTTGCATAGAATATTCAATAAAATCAATATGGCTGTCACATCTTCATGTTACATATGTATTCCCCATTTCAAAGTAGTTGATAGAGGACGAAAGGTTTTCTTTCTCCCTCTACCTACCATAAGTAGGCTATATGCGGGTGGAGGGACGGTGCTCTAAGTCATCTATTGTTCAGTACTGACAGTAAAGAAAACATGTATCCTTCTCTCGGTACACTGTGCCTTGTTCAGCAGCGTGGATAACTTTTATATTTTACTTTCGGAATATTCAGTTAAAATGTACAATATTTATTTTGTGTTTAGTTATTGTTTGATAGTTACAAGAAACAAAATATTTAAACTTTAGTTTATTGTAGTCTATATATGAAAATATTTAAAACTGTCATTCTCCCATTTATATGAATCCGAAACACGGACTGTTACTTTTAGAGAGGAGAAAATATTACGAGAATTTGAGAATAAAGTTCTTAGGAAAATTTTAGACCAAAGAGAGATGAACAGACAGGCGAATGCAGAAGATTGCGTAACAATGAGCTACACAATCTTTATGGGAAAGCAGATATAATAAGAATATATGTCTCATAGACTGCAATGGGCAGGACATGTGACACAAATGGGGAATGAAGGAGGGGCATGGAAATACCTTGTAGAAAACTAGAGAGAAAGAGTCCAGTAGGCAGACCAAGAATGAGATGGGAGAATGACATTAACCATGAATTGAAGGAAATAGATTATACAGGGATGATTATAAAACTTTAGCTTAGGATAAAGGTATATGGAGAGCTTATGTCTGCACGGCAATGAGCCTATGTGCTCGATAGTGCCAGTGAGTTACTTTATATATATATATATATATATATATATATATAAAGTATGCATCTTGGTGATCAAGGGATTCAATTTCTTGCCTCTGGTTCCGAGGGTCATGGGTTCAAACCCATCAGAGTTCCATTGATTTTTAGGATGGAAAAGCCAAGGGACAAGTCTTCTGGTAGGGACTTAAAGCTGGGGTCCCATGTCTGAAGATTTTTGGACTCATGAAAGAATTCCGATTCCGATTGAGGGTCTTTCCACTTTTCAGCGGTTGCCCTTTTACCAGCCGGCTGCTGGCCCTTCACATCCACATGTGTCAATCACAGAGGTAGATGATCAACAGCCAGTGTAGGGGTGACATGTGGTTAGCATGTCGAGTCCCCAGCCGTTATAGCTGGTTCCTCAACCTGGAGCCGCTACTTATTGTAGCTACCCAATTGCCTCACGATGCTGGGTGGGCACCGGTCCCATACTAGCCGAAATACCATGAGAAAATTTCTTCCCCCATGGAGACTCGAACCAGCGCAAGTCCCGTAGCTCTGCGCCAAGGCTTCCTACCTTAACCGCTCGGCTACGGCGCGGGACATGAAAGAATTTCAAACTTAAATTAGAGTCTCTAAGTATAATTTAGTTCACCTTTCTCATCCAGTTATATCTTAATTGCCTATTAGACACATATTTGAGGTACACGTATAGACAAACACCACACATACACAAAGTCCTGCTCTGTACAGCCATGTGGTCTAAGGCATCATGCTTTAGTGTGGAGCTATTCGACAAGTTTTATTCGAGTACCGATAGCAAAATCAATTTTCTTATTGAATTTCAGTCAGTATAGATGTCGAGTCCACCTATAGAGTCATGAGTAATTTAGGTAGCTACAAAATAGTAGCATCTGAGAAAACTAGCTATAATGGCTGGGGGATTGGAAGTGCTAAAAATGTCACTCCTATGCTAGCTGGAGGATCATCCACCTCTGTAAATGTCGAATGTGGAAGTTAGGTCAGCAGCTGGCTGGTAGACCAAGACTATTCTAGGTCCGTCGTGTCATGGAGTTTTATATAATATACAGGCCTGCATTTTTATTTTAGTAGTCTGTATTTATAGATAACATCATGACTGAAAACAGTATCATAAAACATAAAAAAGGAAAACTGTTGAGCAGTGATGAGAGAACATGAATATGTTGTTTTCAAATTCTGGGCCTTGGCAATGAAGCCATTAGTGTTCTTGCTCTCCAATATTTCTCTATGGTGGATCAACAGGTAATACTTCACAGGTTTGTAGATGTTCTTCGTTCATTCTTCGTCTTTGTTGCACAGAGGACAATTTGGATTTGTGTAGATTCCTATTTTATATAAATGTTTGGCCAAATAGTCATGTTCTGTAAGCAGTCTAAATTTTGCTACTGTAGTTTTACGTGGAATTTCTGGAATAATATCTGGCTTCTTTACTAAAATATTCCATTTTAGAACATGAATATTGAATTTGTTCAATAGGCCTATATCTAACAATATTGCTGACAATTTGACTTGGAGTTTGTATAAGGTAGCTGAAATGGCAGCAAAGATGGCTGGAGCTAGTTTTTACAGAATCAGAAGGGAGGCGAAACTGAATCAATAATAAATTAAATAGTCCTGGGGAAAATTGCACAATTCAACCATTAAAAAATTACGACAATTTTACAAAATCGGGTATAAGATTTAAAGTGCATCTCCACTGAACAAGTGATGATAAAGATAATAGTGATATACTGATTATATTATTTTTGGTCTGGACATCTTACCTCAATATTAATGTTGATTTGTTCTTGGACATGTTTCAAAACAATTCTGTTTTATCGTCAGCTTTCCCAGACATGTCGATCCAGGTGGTGCAACATAATGCAACATAAATAAAACCAGTCTGGGAAAGCTGACGATAAAACAGAATTGTTTTGAAACATGTCCAAGAACAAATCAACATTAATATTGAGGTAAGATGTCCAGACCAAAAATAATATAATTAAAATAACCTCAAATATAACTTCCTAAAATTAAATAGTGATATACTGATTCTCAAATTCTAGAGCTCGACAATGTACAGATTATTGAAGAAGATGAAATTTGTCGTTTTTTATAGACAGGAATTAAATGTGATTATTTTGTTTAATACAATAATTATTTAAACCAATGAAATGGTGAAAAGAAATTAATTTTTTTTACATATAACATATATAGATTTGGGAGTTATGAACATGTAAGTGTGCATACAAACAGAGAGAAGAAAAATAAATAAATTTGCAGGTATAAACCATAAAAATAATTATTACTATACCTCGTCCAGTTGGGGAAGTAAAATTACCTACAAAGCGAGAGAGGGATGGGGAGAGAAAGAATTTAGTAAACAAATATAATAATGTACACCTATATTTTCATAACTTGTGAAGACTGATTTTTTTGCAACAGAGAGTAGTATCTTCCCCTTTCTGGCTGCTTGTACCTGCTAGTGGAGTGAGTGAAGAGGGGATCTCAATCAACTCTGTTGACATAGACCTTAGTTCAATATCATAGAAAAACATATTGAAATAATTGTTGATAAAAATCATTGTAAATGGTGGGAAATAATTTGAAAATGAAACCCTAAGAATAAAATTTGACAGGAGTTTATGAAGGAATTAAAAAAGTCGCATCACAGGTTGTAAAGTTTAGTCCAAATTTTTTTTTTTATTTGAAAATTGCTTTAATCCTGCATTTATGAAGTACAAGAGAGGGAAAAGTATAGGCAAAATATGATGTTTGTAATGATGAAATGAGCCTACTACAAACTTATATTCATTATTAAACAAACCTTGTATTCAAAATTAAAATTGGGAAACACATTATGAGGTTCTTAATTAATAAATTAATGAGTCATTTTAACATCTTACCTCATATTTCATGTTTTTCAAACACGGTAACTATAGTTTTCAAATGATCTTGTTATTCATTTTCAACCGCCATTATGACTACCGGATATTCGTTGGAATCTCCCTCTATAACGTTGCCATCTGGTGTTGATTTGTATTATTATTTTGAAAATAAAAAATTAATGACTGAATCAGGATTTGAACCCAAGACCTCTAATTTTATATGTAGGTGTGCTACCGACTGCACCATTTAAGCATCCTGACGCAAATGCTAATTTTTTCTTATTCATATACCATTCTATATATTTTTAACATTATGCACTCACCTAATTTATTCCTAGCACTCCATGCCCAGTCTTCATTCACATAAATATGTCCTTTCTGAGGATTTTCTGCTACTGCAAAAATAGTACCATTCTTGAATCTAGTTTGATTTCCACTGACAAACTGGATTATAATGTCAGCTTTACCTACAGCTGGTTGAAATATCAGATTTGTCTTCTCTGCCCATGTAGAAAACACCTGTTGTACAACTTCATATACAGCTGGCCACATCAGGTTTCCTTTATCTGGGTATTTGAACACTTTGAAACTTAGTACTTGTTTGTCCCACTTGGTCTCTGCAAAAATCAGTGCCAAATATCACATGTATGAAAGATATAGAAAAAAAGGAGAAATAAAACATTTAAAATATATAGAAATTATCTTTTTATTTATTACCAGCTAATACCCGGCATGCACTGCTAAACCTAAATAAATCAAAATTAATGTGCTTTTATGTTTAGTTGAATAAGTAAGAAGAAAAATTTATACTGTAATTATTTTTAGATGTTATCCGGCAATCTATTCATCCCCATGATCTTGACATAAATGAGCTGAAAGACAAACATTAATGTACTTCTTATGATTAGTTGAATAAGTAAAATGAAAAATAATTATACATGTATATCGTAATTATTTTAAGATTCCCCGTGTTGATTATCCGGTGTTGGCCAGGAATCTACTTATCTCGATCTTCTCGGTATAAATAAGCTAAAAGACAAAATTCGTTATTGTGAGTTATCTGTAAAAGAATACCCGCCATGTGCTGCTATGCTTGCACAGGAATCTACACACTTGTCTCGATTTTCTTGGCATCAATGAAAGACAAAAATGGTTATTGTGAGTTATCCATAAGAGATAAACATATGCTGTCGCAGACTTTTTTGTAGAGCTTTTTGAGATATTCAATTCTGTGTACATTAATTTTGTGTACTTGTTATGGTTTAGGCAGCGTTAGCAATTTAAGTGTCCAAAGAGCTAATTTTTTCACATTTTCCACTAAAAGGGCGATTTTTAAGGGTGTAGGAGTTGAGTATCACAACTCTCTTGTAGCCAAATCTCGTTTCTGTGTTTAGTAACCATTCTTCTCACTTTTGCTTGTGCTTTTTGATATTGTATTTTGTCATTCTGGTTCTTTGTACTAAGCCATTTTAAAAATAACTGTTTCTTATTCTGTATTTCTTTCTCTATTTCATCGTTCCAAACAGTGCTGTCCTTCCTCTTATAGTCGTCTCTCGTCTTTGCTTTTATTTGGCTTTCATCTCTTCTTCGTATTGTCCATGCTTCACTACCATATCTTAATACTGGTCTTGCAAGAACCTTATAAAGCCGTAATCTTGTGTTCTTCTGTACTAAAGATGGTTTCATTATATTGTTAATTATCCCCATTGTTTTTGTGAAATTTGTTATTTACGAGACATATACTATATATATAACAGTGAAGTGACGCATTGCTTTCTCGGTAATGGCAAGTGAATGCAACTGAGACCAGCATGAAGCCGTGACTTGTAACGTTGAAAGGAAACATGCATAATGTAACGAAAACCAATATGAAGTTGTCACTGTTATAAAAGTTGAGTAACGTTGGATGTTACATCTAATACAGAGGACGATTGGAAAACATTGGCTTAGGATATGAATAGCATATGCCTGCACGGCCATGAAACTACGGGTTCGATAGTGCCAGGGAGTTGAGAGTTATGACCACGCTATTACAAATCTGGAGATTTGAAATAAGTTACCAGCTTATCATCATCATCCGGTATCATGGCAGCTGCTGCCGTCTTCCGGAAACCAAATGCCATTCCTCTCTGTCCATCCATTGATCTTCCTCCATTCCTCTGATATTCATAGCTGCTTGTACCCCTTCTATCCAAGTTTTCTTCGGTCCTCCTTTCCATTGGGATCCATTCCATAACAATTTTTGGCAATCTTTGCTCTGGCATTGCTTTTGACATGGGTAGGAATTTGCCAGACTTCAGCACCATATGTTAAAATGCTCTGAATTATGGTTTGATATATTTGTAATTTTCTATTTTTTGTAATATTTTTGCTCCACCAAACAGAGTTTTAAGCATTTATTGCTTGTTTTGTTTGTGTGATTCTATTTTTAATTTCCACTGTATTATCGCCTGAATGGTCTAATTTTGTTCCTAAATAAGTGCATTCAGTACTAGGTTTTAGTTCTTCTCCATTGTTGAAATTTATATTTTCCAATTCTTCTCCTATACACAGGTATTTAGTTTTCTCAATGTTTATATAAAGACCCCATTTTTCATATTCTTCTTTTAGTTTTTTTAGCCATATATTCTATGTCATTGTGGTCTTGCGCTATTAATACCTGATCATCTGCAAAATTTAGTGAATATACATGTGTATTTTGGATGGGTATGGCCCATTTTTTGACATTTTTTCCTACTCTTTTGAGATAAATTTTAAATAGAGTTGGAGATAAACTGCAACCTTGCCTTAAACCTTTTGTAATAGTAAATCCCTTTGTTATATGAGGGGCTCAGTGGAATAAGGGCCCATCCCAACCAATGATGGATTTTTAGTTATTTGCAGATTATGTATCCTATGGCCATCTTCTGTTAATCTTTAGAAGCTCATAATTCTAACTTTGCTCAAAAGAGGTTAAATGAGACTTTATGTCTAAGAAAAATTTCTAACTTCTTCACGCGCGCGGGGAATAAAGGCCCATCCCAACTGCTGACACGTGACCGTATATTGTCCGCTACTCTGTAGTCCGCTGCAATACTGACTAGCATTGACGGCAAATATCAGTAAATGCAGAATGGCTGATGCGGCAGATTCTTGTGCAAATGGAAATAGTGTAATAAAATATAAGAAAAGAAAAATAAATGTGCAACAGTAGAATAAAATGAAGCAGAACATTTTACGCAACAATGGAAAGGAATATATATCGGCCTGAATCAGTTGCTTCAAGAGGTGCGGACGAAATTGCTAGTTGCTTATTAAAAGCTGTGCCACTGATTGAAAAAAGTGCTAATAAAAAAGAAACTTATAATGTATATAGTGATTCATGTGTTGTTCAAAACAAGAATTATACAATAATGGGACTTTGGCTGTACAAGATTGATTGTGGCTGGTTTGAAGAAATTCAACATAAATTTCTTGTACCAGGTCACACTTTCCTTCCCTGTGATGCTGACTTTGGTGTGATTGAAAAAATTAAAAGAAAAACACAAGTGGTTTAAACACCTGTACAGTGGGCTCACCTCATAAGAAAGAGTTGAATAAAAAACCATTTACAGTAATTGAGACAAATGCAGAAGATTTTAAATATTTGGATAACTTAAATGTTCACAAAGAGAAATGTGACGTTGGACAACCATAAGGTGGGCATCAGAAAATCATCTCAGTTTCGTTTTGTGGAAAACAGACACGTAATATACATAAAATCTGTTTCAGTGATTTGACTTTAGAGGAAGTAATAACCCTTTAAAAAAGGGAAAGGAAAGTGTCCTGTATTACGAGATGTAATATTGATAACAAAATATCCTAATGATAGGATGATAAAGAAGACATCATGACTCTCATGACATTTGTACCACCTGTACACCAGATATTTTAACAGTAGCCTTAAATCAGATGATGATGATGATGATAATATAAATGCTGCAAACGTAGAATACGTAGATTAATGCAATATTCAAGTTAAAAATTGTTATTTAATTTGTTTATTTATGTTGTATTTTTTATATTCTCAATTTTCTTTTTCTTTTATTAGACATATGAAACAACGTAGTGGTCTATACATTTGCAGGCAGAAAGCTTATTTTATGTACAAGACATGTACCAAATATTATCATGTGTGCTCTATATATTTTACTCAATGTAGAATTTAATAAAATGCTATTTTTCTCCAAACTTAGTGGAGTTGGGATGGGCCCTTATTCCACTGAGCCCCTCATATGATTTCCAACTTTTATTTTCGAAATAGATCCTTTGTATAATGCTTTTATAGCTTCTACTAATTTTTTGGTAATGTGTTAGAATTGTCTGAAGTTTCCCATAACATTTTTTGGGGAATACTATCATATGCCTTGGTTAAATCGACAAAAAGCAAATGTAAATCTCTGTTAGTAGCTCTTTTTTTTTTTCTATCATTTGTGTTTATGCAAAATATATTATCTGTGCATGACCATACCACTTCTAAAACCAGATTGTTCTTCCATTTCTTTATCCTGGTATATTATATCAATCATTTTACTTAGTATACGTCCGTACATTCTACTTAATGTACTCGTTACTGATATGCCTCTATAATTTTCACACTTTCTCTTGTCTCCCTTCTTATGTATCGATGTTATAATAGTGACTTTCCACTCTTCTGGCATTTCTTCACCATTTATTATTTTATTAAACAGTACAGTGATCATTTCCAATAACTTCCTGACTGCCACTACTTTTAATCAATTCTTATAGCAATATTTCCTGGGCCGGCATTACTATCATTTTTCATTCTCATAATTTTCTTTTTTACAGTATTTTATATCAATTTTGATTATGTTTCCTGGTTTCCATCTCTGATAAATCATCATTTTCTCCCAAAAATTCTTTTCGGTCCTCTACTAAAAGGTTTTTGTAATATTCTTCCCATTCATGTATCCCTATTAGGTTGAGAAGATTCTTATTTCTATTCGATGAATGTATACTTTTTATAACTTTCCATAATTCAGAACTCTTCTGCTTTTGCTTCCTAAATTGTTTTGTATTTCTGTATATTTCTTATCCCAAATCTCGTTTCTGTGTTTAGTAACCATTCTTCTCACTTTTGCTTGTGCTTTTTGATATTGTTGTTTTGTCATTCTGGTTCTTTGTACTAAGCCATTTTAAAATAACTGTTTCTTATTCTGTATTTTCTTTCTCTATTTCATCGTTCCAAAAACAGTGCTGTCCTTCCTCTATAGTCGTCTTTCTCACCCAATGCTTCATAGGCGGTTTCATGAATGCACCTCTTTAGGTACTGATACATTTCATCTGTATCTCTGAATTCACTCTGTGTTAATTTTTTATTCAATCTTTGTTGATATAAATGCTTTTTTTACACTTTACATTATATTTTATTTCTTTCTGTTCTAACATTTCTAATTTTTCTGTGTGGTTGTTTTCTTTATTAAGATTGCAAGGAAATACACATTTTCCAATTACTAATTTATGATCTGTCCCACAACTTGGTCCTCTATAAGCTCTGACATCTTGTATTTTATTTTGAATTTTGTTTTGTAATTATGTAATTGATAATGGATTTTTGATTTAGTGTTAGACGTTCCCATGTGTATTTATGGATATCTTTATGATTGAAAAAGCCATTCCATATTTTTAAAGATGATTGTCTACATAATTCAATTACCTTTCTCCATTTTCATTTAAAATGTTTTTTTTTTTCCAAACTTTCCTACTACTGGATCTCCAAATTTACTTCCTGTTCTTCCATTCATGTCTCCCAATAATATCAATTGTTTCCCAGTGCTAATTTTTTCCTATTTCTTCATTAACTTTGTCATTTTCTAGATTTTGTCATTCCATTATCGTTAATTGGTGCGTATATTCCAAAAAACCGTTAACTTATAGCCCCATATATCCAAATCTAATTTTAAAATTCTCTCATGAATGGCTTCCCAATTTCTTATAGTGCCTTTCCATTTCTTATTAATCAACATTGAAACACCTCTTTTTGCTCTCTTTATGTAAAGGTGTATGTAATTGCTAATGTTTTCATTTCCTGTGCCCTTCTTCTTTGTTTCTGTTTAAAATTGCCAAATCTAGTTTTATTGTATCTATTTCTTTAAGTTACCTCCTCCATTTTATTTCTGCAGCCTTGAATATTCCATGTGCCTATTTTCAAAGTCCTTTTTCTTAGCTTTTAATCGTCCTAGAGTGTTTTAGCATTTTTTTCTTTTTTTTTGATGAACGAGGAGCTGGCCCGATGCATGAACCCCAACCTGGGGATGGGTAATTTTTGTTTCAAGGTTTTGTTCCTCTAGTCTTTGATAGTCCAGTATCTTATTGCAAGGCAGTAGCACTAGTTTTGGTCCCACCTGGGTATTTTATTCCCCCAGTACCGCAATATCTGGTGAGCATTTCCGTAATCGCCACGTGGAAACGCGTCCGATGGGAGACTGGCAACTCCACACAGAAAGCTACCAGCTATTACTATAAATAATTGTGAAGATTAGGTGGGCCGATCCCGGAGGTACTGCAATACCGGGCCAACCCGTGACAGAGGTGGAGCAAGCTCCTAGCACCCCGTCATTTTCCAAAAATCAGTTTAATATTCTGGCCCCGCGATGCGAGGCGTATCAGATATTAAGCTGATAAGAACAGATACTACACTTTGATCTTAGCCAAAAGGCCGAGAAGCGATAAGGGAACTGAGCATCCTAAACCCTAAAATAATTTTTCTCCGTGTACTGACATTATGACAGGAATAATGAAATACTTAACAACCAATTAATACAAATAAGGAGAGAAACACGTAATGGTCATTAACATTGTAGTTTTTTTCGAGTACAATTATATACTAACTATATATCTAACTTCAACAATTCATTAATAACAATGAAATATTTAACAATTCAACATAAAAAGTATTTGCTGCCACCTATCGGGAAGTAGTGAAGAGCGGAACCCGTTACGCTACCAGCCAGCGATACCAATGAGCAGGTCGATAAACTAGTGGGATGCACATCCCTCATTTATAATATTGATTGTACATAACTTGTCCACCGCTATGGTCTCGAGGTAGCGTGCTGCCTTGTCACGCAGCGGGCCCGGGTTCGATCCCCGGTCGGGGCAGTTTTTCTGGGTGAGGTTTTTATCGGGGTTTTTCCTCACCTGTAAGACAAATGTCAGGAAAACTTTAAGGCCCAAACGGTCCCCGAAATCATACGGCCGTCATCATCATCCTTATCATTATCATCATCATGCTTCACCGGAGTGGAAAGCAACGGGAAGCTACCACACCATCAATTCCCTAGTAAAGCTGCAAAGCATAGCATGAGAATGCTATGATTGCAGTGAAGGACCTGCCTTCGGGCAGAATTACAATGGATGGTACATAACTTGTATTCCTTTAACAATGACCATAAATAACGCGGTGCAGTTTTTCATCTCGAAGAGATGCTGAACCAATTCACCATGCATATTTATAAGTTATACAATTAATAATTTTGAAATACTTGATAATTTCAACATAAAAATACGTCCTCCCTTCAGTCATTGGTATTACATAGGCCCACGGATATTAACAGGGTCTAACGTATTCGGAGGAGGGGGCTAAAAGCTGTAACTGTACAGCCTACAGTTGGGCAATTCTTGACAAACACAAATGAATAAGAAAATAAAAAAAGGAAACACGAACCAACGAATATAATTAAACTTAACATAGAAACAGATGAAAACAAATAAAAATGGATAAAACCCTCACATATACAGGAAACGAAACCATAAAATTAGCCAAAACAATCAGAAAACATAATAAAACGTAATAATAGCATATAAAGCTAATAAAATATTAAACATTATAATATCAAGTAAGTACCTTGGTTTCCCAGATGTCAGTATGAGGCGGAACGCTGACCACGGACCACTCAAATGACATCTATGCGAAAACAAGTGTAACTAAATTAGTATGGATCAAATTCTTCCCTGTAGGGGGAGAACGCCTAAATCTCTGTTAAGGGAAACATGGGCTTACAAGAAGAATAATATCAAGTAAGTCCACCGCTGTGGTCTCGAGATAGCGTGGTGCCTTGTCACGCAGCGTGCCTGGCTTTGATTCCCGGTAGGGACAAGCTTCCTGGGTGAGGGTTTTTCCTCGCCTGTAAGACAGATGTGAGGAAGCTTTAAGGCACAAGGTCCCCGAACATAATCTGGCCATCATTATCATAATCTCTGGTGTGGAAAGCAACGGTAAGCTACCACACCTATAATTCCCTAGTAAAGCTGCAAACCATAGCATGAACATGCTATGATTGCAGTGAAGGACCTGCCCATGGGTATAACACTATAGGATAGATAGATATCAAATAAAATAGAAGGCATCAGTATATATAAACAGCAAAATAGTATATACATTTAAGTGCAATAGTTGTGAAAAAAAAGTATTCACTGTTATAACAATTATTAGTGACGCTTCAATTCGTAGTTACTAGGCAGCGAAACCTATACTTTATATTTAACAAAACACGCTATAAAATTTTAAAATTCTTCGTGAGTCGTGAATTTATCGATAATTTGGAAATCGCTCGTGGCATTACTTATGATAAGAGAGCTATTGCAACATTACAACAATGTTTGTTGATGTATCGTGTCTTTTTTTTCTCTCTCTAAACATTTTTTTTAATGCCCAAGCTTGTCATTTCCACATTTCTGGCGTTCTCTCCTGGCACGACGTACTTGCAACCCACTTCTGAGGTTGGGGCGCCTAGAAGGCGGGGTTTTGCTGCCCTGATGATATGAGAGTTGATGATGATAATGATGCGCCAGGAGAGGCCTTAAACTAAAGTTAATCTAATTAGGCGAATATGATATTGATGATAATGATGGCCACGTGGTGTTAGGGGTCCGTTTGTGTCTGAGGAAAGAAAATTATAAAGAGATGATTGGATTCCATAACTCAAAGAAATATAATAATAATAATAATAATAATAATAATAATAATAATAATAATAATTTATTTTAGCTGGCAGAGTTAAGGCCATAAGGCCTTCTCTTCCACTCAACCAGCGAATAGTAAAATTATACAAAAAATACGTACATATTACAATTTTAAGATATTATTAAAATACATACTAAACAAAATACAATGATGATGTAATCTAATACTAGCTAATACTAACAAAAACATAGAATATAATAAAATTAAAATTATATCAAATAAAGTAAGTAGCTTTCTAGATGATTATTAATGGAATGCTCTATATAGCTGTTATGCAGTTAATGTTTTCATTGTGTCGAGCTTAAGATATCAGTTAATTTGGATTTAAATGATGATAGCGATTGACATATATGGTGTAGTGATGGGTAATTAGAGGGTGAGTCGTTTAAAAAGAACGCTTCACTACTGCGAAGTGTCAAAAAATTACCCACTTTTAGTAAACTGCCAGTTCAGAGTTCTTGAGTACTTGAAATTAAAATGTACTTTTTATTTGAAGCTGTGAATGTCTCACTCCAAATTAACTTTCGCTCATTCGTTGATTATTCTACATTTCTCCACTCATCGACCTTGCATGTCCCCACCTATTTCCTACGTCATACATATCATAGAGAACGATCCATATCGATCGTACAGCAGCGAGTGTGAAGTGTCTGAGAGGAACGAACTAGCTTGTCAGAGTGAACTGCCATAGAGGAGCGAACTATCTGGCCAGAATGAAGTATCATAGAAGAACGAACTACCTTGCCAGGTGAAGTGCCTTAGATGAACGAATTAGTATCAAAGAATGTACTGCCTGGCCAGAGTGAAGTGGCTTAGAGGAACGAACTAGCTTGTCAGAGTGAACTGCCATAGAGGAGCGAACTATCTGGCCAGAATGAAGTATCATAGAAGAACGAACTACCTTGCCAGGTGAAGTGCCTTAGATGAACGAATTAGTATCAAAGAATGTACTGCCTGGCCAGAGTGAAGTGGCTTAGAGGAACGAACTAAGCTTGTCAGAGTGAACTGCCATAGAGGAAGGCGAACTATCTGTCCAGAATTAAGTATCATAGAAGAACGTAACTACCGTGCAGGTGTGAAGTGCCTTAGATGAACGAATTATTAATCAAAGATATGTACTAAAAAAAAAAAACTTGCCTGGCCAGAGTGAAGTGGCTTAGAGGAAACGAACTAGCTGTGTCAGAGTGAACTGCCATAGAGGAGCGAACTATCTGGCCAGAATGAAGTATCATAGAAGAACGAACTACCTTGCCAGGTGAAGTGCCTTAGATGAACGAATTTAGTATCAAAAGAATGTACTGCCTGGCCAGAGTGGAAGTGGCTTAGAGGAAAAGAACTAACTTGTCAGAGTGAACTGCCATAGAGGAGCGAACTATCTGCCAGAATGAAGTATCATAGAAGAACGAACTACCTTGCCAGGTGAAGTGCCTTAGATGAACGAATTAGTATCAAAGAATGTACTGCCTGGCCAGAGTGAAGTGGCTTAGAGGAACGAACTAGCTTGTCAGAGTGAACTGCCATAGAGGAGCGAACTATCTGGCCAGAATGAAGTATCATAGAAGAACGAACTACCTTGCCAGGTGAAGTGCCTTAGATGAACGAAATTAGTATCAAAGAATGTGTACTGCCTGGGCCAGAGTGGAAGTGGCTTAGAGGAAACGAACTAGCTTGTCAGAGTGAACTGCCATAGAGGAGCGAACTATCTGGCCAGAATGAAGTATCATAGAAGAACGAACTACCTTGCCAGGTGAAGTGCCTTAGATGAACGAATTAGTATCAAAGAATGAACTGCCTGGCCAGAGTGAAGTGGCTTAGAGGAACGAACTAGCTTGTCAGAGTGAACTGCCATAGAGGAGCGAACTATCTGGCCAGAATGAAGTATCATAGAAGAACGAACTACCTTGCCAGGTGAAGTGCCTTAGATGAACGAATTAGTATCAAAGAATGAACTGCCTGGCCAGAGTGAAGTGGCTTAGAGGAACTAACTACCTTGACGGAGTGAACTGGCTTTAAACACTTCAGTACTTCAAACTCTCAACATTCGACACGCTCATTCATCCATTACGACACTCTCCCGCCTCTTGCTTACGTCATCACTCATATGCAGCATTACAACGTTACAAATCTAATATAGTCTAATATTACAATCACTTTACATTTTATTTACTGGAATTCCGAAAGTATTTAATAAAAATTCATTTTATCCAAGTTTTAAAACAACATAATTTACTAGGTTTTCAAAAAGCTATTGCAACATTTAGTAAAAATCTTACCTTGGTAAATGTTTAGAACGAATATGCCGTGCAAGTATAAAAGTATCCCCCCCTCCGAATGAAACTGTATTAGAACAAAAATTACACTTTGCTTTACAATCGCGTAAATCGGCGAAGAAATCCCAAATTTCATTCCTTTTTCTCGACTGCGAATTAGAAGCCATTCTGTAAAAGTGCACATACAAGACTAAATTTTATTGGCCTACCCAGTATTCGCCCTCTTTATATTTTTAGTTTAGGGATTGTAAAGATTAACATCAAGTAATTGCCAATAGTACGATTTTTCATATATCCATCCATCCATAGTAATTCTGCCCGAAGGCAGGTCTTTCACTGCAATTATAGCATTTTCATGCTATGCTTTGCAGTTTTACTAGGGAATTATAGGTGTGGTAGCTTCCCGTTGCTTTCCACACCGATGAAGGATGATGATGTAAGATGAATATGAATGATGATGATTGCGATGGCATATGATTTCGGGAACCGTTTGGGCCTTTTAAAGTTTTCCTGACATTTGTCTTACAGGTGAGGAAAAACCCCGATAAAAACCTCACCCAGAAAAACTGTCCCGAGCGGGGATCGAACCCCGGGCCCGCTGCATGACAAGACAGCACGCTACCTCGAGACCACAGCGGTGGACTTTTCGTATATATATATATATATATATATATAATATATATATTTCTTTTTAAAGAAATATTATGCAAATAATATGTGCAAACAATATATATATATATATATATATATATATATATATGAAATACATCTTCCTTAAAAGCTCCATATGTACTCCTTAAAAGTTTTAAAATACTCCACACAAATTTTGTCAAATTATAGAGTTACGATTTTGTTTTTATTAACAATTACAACTTGAAATTAAATGTGTAAACATTGGAAATCTGTATATAAATAAAATTATGCAAATTATACAGTTATAAAAGAGGTATAAATAATTATAAAGTAAACAAAAGTATGATAGCAGTCATATTAGAATTTTTCATACTCAAATAGAATTTACAGAATTATTTCTCAGTAATATAATGTATGATTGAAAACTATAAAATAGTCACCTTGTAGGTACGTCTCCTGAACTGAAGTTTTGTAACTACATTCTAGTTTTTAATCATACATTATATTACTGTGAATTAACACCTCAACGGAAACTTAGGCCTACCATGAATTTTACTAGTATATAATTATTTCTGTTCGGCCGCGGTGGACTAGTGGTTATGCTCCTTGCCTCTGGTTCTGAGGATCGCGGGTTTAAACCCGGCCGGGGTCGATGGATTTTTTTTTTTTAGGATGGAAAATCCAAGGAGCAAGTCTTACGGGAGGGACTTTAAGCCGTGGGTCCCGAGTCTGATGATTTTCAATCTCGTAAAAGATCCTTAAGCCTGAATGAAAGGCCTCTAAGCAAAATTTACTGAATTTTCCCGTCCTAGTACTAACTTGGTTTCTTAGATGCCAGTAAGAGGTGGAACGCTGACCACGGACCACTCAAATGACATCTATACCAAAACAAGTGTAACTAAATCTGTACGGTTCAAATTCTTCCCTGTAGGGGGAGAGCGCCTAAATCTCTGTTAAGGGAAATATGGGCTTACAAGATACAATAAGGATTATTTCTGTGTATCTTTAAAATCCACAACTACCATGTAGTTCGTTAATGTCAAGTCACCCCAGACTCCTCGTCTCTTCCTACTCCCCCCCCGCCACACTAATATATTCTTCTTCTTCCTTCCAAGTATTAGGCCAAGGCCTGTTACGATCCTATAGAAAATTTTCCCTCCAGCGTTTTGATCCTTCCGGGAAATTCTCGTATAAGACTTGAAAGCATAATAATAGTCCCTTCAATTGGTTGCTGGTCAAAGGAAGGCAATATTCTTGCGCCATCTAATGGTGATGTGGTAAAGTTACTTGACTACGCGAAAATTAAAGTTTTTTTTTTGAAGGGCTTCGCTAAATTTTGTGAAAAAAACTAGTTGAATTGAATGGTTCACAAAAGTGAGTGCGAGTGAACGAACTAGTGATGGATCGTTCGCAAACGAACTGCTTCAATGAAGCGCTTCGTTTCTATGAACTCTTCACTCACGAAGCGTCATTCATGAATGAAGTTCTTGAATGTTATTCGCGAATGAATTTCATTCAAAAATGAAATGGCTGTGTGAGAGAGGCAAACTTGAAACTTCACACTCCCCTCACTCTTTGAAATGTTGAGGGGGTGTTTTTACTCTCTCACAGCTGCCAACGAGCGATGTTATATACTGTGTAATGTATTATTTCTAAATAGTAAACACTCACCTTCAGCAATGCTTCAATCCCGTACACAAATCCAATTATTATGTATTAATCTTCAACACACTTTTAAACTCACACACGCACTTGTATTGACTATTTAACTCATGCCCCAAATGGGAGTCAATGACCTTTCACATTTCAATGATTTTTTTATTTACAACCAATCACAGTCGTGTTTCTCCTGGAATTTACCAACTAATGCTATGATTTATCTACGACGCAACACGCCAGCGCAAAAATTGCTCTCCATGTATTTAAATGGATGTGGTTTATCTACAACGCAAATTGCTTGCGCGAAAAATTTTGCGCTGACATGTCGCGTCGTGTATTGGAATCACTTGAATCCAGGACGCAATTTGCCAGCGCAAACAAAGAATATAGAAGATATTACCCGTACTCATTGGTGTAATTGCTAAAAACAAACTAAGATTTTATAACAAAATGTCGGAAATACAGTACTTGTTTTATAACTTACCAATTTTAACGACGATAGTTAGATACTTTTGTTGCAAATCATCGAGTTCTATACAATATGAGTATGAAGGAGTACAGAGATATACAGAAAAAAAGAGTTATTGTGGCTTGAACTTAGTCAAGACATAAATAAGAGCTGTAAATATTGTATTGTATCTTGAGGATATTATGGATGTATATAAATTTCGTCTTCTATTAAATTCAAAACCTGATAAAACTGCTCAGGCGAAAATCTGAAGCATTCTAAAATTTGGTATTTTCATCAACCATATGTTTAATTTAGAACTAAAGAATAATTTATTCTATAATTTTCCATACGACATTGATATGATGCTGTTCTAGTAATTTTTTTTCTGTCTTTACTAATATTTCGTACTATTTTAAAAAACGTTTTGCAGCGATACTAAAACTATTTTTTATAAAGAATTTTAATATGTTTATCTATGTACACAAATTATGACTTTTCCTCTCAATTTATTTTCAAAGTTCTTTATTGGAATTGAAGTTGGCATACGTGAACGCTAATAAAGTTTATATCCACCAGATGGCAGGACATATGTATGAATGACAAACATTTACATTTAATTCCAAACCATATTTTAAGAAATAAATGTTCAATCACTTCATTTTGTTAGGTTCCGATTCGTCAGTTTAGTGTACATCATATTAGTTAGTTTACTAAATAGTATGTATGTAATTTATTTCATTAGGTTATGCAGGGACAGGTTTGTATACATTACTTTTTGTAAACACATTTGGAAATTTATTATGAACGTTGGTCATTTTGATTTCCCGTATATGTGGTCCCATCTGGCGACAATTCCATAAACATAAGCGTTGTACCGTATGCGCTCCATGCTAAACTAGTATCACGCAGAGCGTAACGCGAGAATGCGTCGCGTTGGGCGCGACACGCCTGTATAACAAACCGTAGCATTAAGTTTATCATAATAAAGAAAGCACCTCCTTTTTAACTTTCTGAATAGGTCATAGCATTATTTGACAGTGGCCGAGGCCGCAAGAAATACGACTACCAGATTGTATATATAGTGCTTGAATGTCAACACATAGCGCATTCGGGAATTAATATAAAAACTTTTGTAGCAATTGATTATACCACCAAAAAAAGAAACCACTGTTTGCACTTTCTTAAATGTATTTTTTTCCCAGGTAATAACATTCCAGAAAAAATATAATTGTCATATTTACATCATAGGACATCAGTAAATGATATATACTATATCAGTTTTGATATGTTTCACTTTTCTTCACTCTAGCGCATTCCTACAATATTGCGGTTCCTATGGCAATAATTAATATGATCTGGTTATAGTGATGAACAAAATAAAGCAAATTAAGCGTACCAATCGTTTCTCATTTGTTTTCAAAACATCGCCGTTTACATTAAAAATATGAATATTTAAAAATATATATTTAAATAATGATTTTGTTGAGTAAACAGCTTAATTTTATTCGTTAAATAGTCCTAACAAATGCCACTCTTGATTTCCAAATTCTCTAGATAAATTCACTCCTCACTTTGTGATCCTGAATTTATCGATAATTTGGAAATTACTCGTGGCATTACTTATAACTAATAACTCATGCTCCAAATGGGAGTCAGTGACCAATCACATTTCACATTCAATGATTTTTTATTTACAACCAATCACAGTCGTGTTTCGTCTCGAATTTATGAAGTAAAATCAATCATCTTAAAGAAAGCTGTTCTCTTTTTAACATTCTGAATAGGTTATAGCATATTTTGCAGTAACCGACTCCATAAGAAATACGATTACCAGATTGTATATATAGTCCATGAAGTCAACCAGATAGCGCATGCGGAGATAATATAAAAACATTGGTCGCAATTGATTGTACCACAAAAAAAAAAGAACCACTGTTTGCACTTTCTTAAACGAATTATTTTCCAAGAAATGACGTTTGCAGAAAAATATAATTGACATATTTACATAATAGGACATTAGAAATTATTAATACCTAAAATGTTGGTTATAAATTTCTCCACCAGGGTGCATTCTTACAATAATGCGATCCTTTTGCAATAAATAAATATGATCTGGTTGCAGTGATGAACAAAATAAGCAAATGAAGCGTACCAATCGTTTTCTCATTTGTTTTAAACATCGCCGTTTACATTAATATATAAATATTTTAAAAATAACTATAGTTTAAATAATAATTTGCGAGTAAACAGCTTAATTTTATTCGTTAAATAGTCTTAACAAATGCCACTCTTGATTTCTAAATTCACTAGATAATTCACTCTCACTTTGTGAATCGTGAATTTTCGATTCTTTGGAAATGACTCTTGGCATTACTTATGATAATTTAATGTATTATATCAACAATTTTATTTACATAATTACTAACTGTAGATATCTTAAAACATTTCTGGGAATAATTTTTTTACGAAACATGAATGAAAATTAAAAATTGCATTATAATGTTAAACCATTTTCAAAAATACTAGGAATTGAAAAATATTTTTTGTAAAACAAAATTTACTTTATTTTAGTTCAAGTCATCCCCATTCTTCAAACCTTCATAAAAAGGTTTTTTTTTTGCTATTTATTTTAACTGAAGTCATTGAACTTCCCCATTCGTTGACCCCTTCAGTAACAGGTAGGCTATATACTTTTGTTATATAGCACTGTGGTAACTGAAAATAGATTTAAGAAAAAAAAAATTAACATTTACAGTTTAACTAATTGCCCGGCTCGGTCGCTTTGAAATATGTAACAGTCAATAGTGCATGTGAATTAGTTTGTGTGTCAGATTGCCACCCATCCATCTATAGTATTTCTGCCGCTGCAATCATAAGCATTTTCATACTATGCTTTGCAGCATTACTAGTGAATTATAGGTGTGGTAGCTTCCCTTGTTTTCACCCGTGAAGGATGATGATAATGATAAGGATTATGATGATGGCCGGATGTTTTTCGGGGACCGTTGGGCCCTAAGCTTCCTGACATTTGTCTTGAGGAAAAACCCCGAGAAAAAACCTCACCCAGGAGCTGTCCCGTCCGGGAATCGAAACCCAGGCCCACTGCGTGGACAAGGCAACACTCTACCTCGAAGACCACAGCGGTGGACAGATTGTCATAATAATATTAATTTATTAAATCGATTGTTAAGGAATTGGGAAATAAAGACGTGCATGGAAGCTTCTTGTAGGAAAACCAGAGGAAAACGCCAAGTTGGTAGACCAAGAATGAGGTGGGAGAATAGCAATAAACTATGATTTCAGAGAAATGGATTATACAGGGAATGATTGGAGAACATTAGTAAGGATAGGGGTGTATGGGAGCTTATTGTCCGCAGTACCATGGACCTGCAGCTTCGATAGTGTCAGAGAGTTAGTTATAATGATTTAGTTAATAGGAATATATAATTTGAACCATACTAATTTAGTTACCTTTGGTTTCGCATAGATGTCCATTTGAGTGGTCCGTGTCAGCGTTCCGCTCATACTGACATCCAGGAACCAAGGTACTTACTTGATATTATAATTTTTAATATTTTATTAGCTTTATATGCTATTATTACGTTTTAGTATGTTTTGGCTAATTTAATGGATCCGTTTCCTGTATATGTGAGGGTTTTATCCATTTTTATTTGTTGTCATCTGTTTCTATGTTAAGTTTAATTATATTCGTTGGTTCGTGTTTCCTTTTTTTATTTTCTTATTCATTTGTGTTTGTAAGAATTGCCCAACTGTAGGGCTGTACAGTTACAGCATTTGGCCCCCTCCTCCGAATACGTTAGACCCGGTTAATATCCGTGGGCCTATGTAATACCAATGACTGAAGGGAGGACGTATTTTATGTGAAATTATCACGTATTTCAAAATTATTAATTGTAATAATTTATAAATATGCATGGTGAATGAAAGGTCACAGCATCTCTTCGAGATGAAAAACTGCACCGCGTTATGATTATGGAAGTTAAACATTGTTAAAGGAATCAGTTTATGTAAGATCAATATTAATAAATGAGGGACATGCATCGTACTATTTTATCGCGCTGCGCATTGGTATCGTGGCTGGTAGTGTAACGGTTCCGCTCTTCACTACTTTCTTCCGATAGGTGGCAGCAATACTTTTTATGTTGAATTGTAAATATTTCATTGTTATATATGAATGTGTTGAAGTTAGATATATAGTTAGTACATAATGTAACTCGAAAAAAACTACAATGTAATGACACATTACGTGTTTCTCTCCTTATGTATCTTAATTGGATGGTTATAAGTATTTCATTAGTCCTGTCATAATGTCAGTGCACGGAGAAAAATTATTTTAGGGTTTTAGAATGCTCAGCTCCCTTATCCGCTCACTCGGCTTTGGGCTAAGATCAAAAGGTAGTATCTGTTCTTATCAGCTTAATATCTGATACGCCTCGCATCGCGGGGCCAGAATACTAAAACTGATTTTGGAAAATGACGGAGTGCTAGGAGCTTGCTCCACCTCTGTCACGGGTTGGCCCGGTTTGCAGTACCTCCGGATCGGCCCACCTAATCTTTCACAATTATTTATGAATAAAGCTGTAGCCTTTCTGTGTGGGAGTTTCCAGTCTCCCATCGGACGCCGTTTCCAGGGTGGCGGGTTCGGAAAATGCTCATCTTTTATTGCGGGTACTGGGGAATAAAATACCCAGGTGGGACCAAAACCAGTGCTAACTTCCCCTTGCAATAGAATACTGGACTATCAAGGACTAGAGGAAACAAAACCTTGAACAAAAATTACCCATCCCCAGGTTGGGGGTTCATGCATCGGGCCAGCTCCTCGTTCATCAAAAAAAATGCTAAAAACACTCTAGGACGATTACAGCTAAGAAAAAGGACTTTGAAAATAGGCACATGGAATAGTCAAGGCTGCAGAAATAAAATAGGAGGAGGTAATTAAAGAAATAGATACAGTAAAAATAGATTTGGCATTTTTAAAAAAAAACAGAAACAAAGAAGCACAGGAAATGAAACATTAGGCAATTACATACACCTTTACATAAAAGAGCAAAAAGAGGTGTTTCAAATGATGTTGATTAATAAAGAAATTGGGAAGCCATTCATGAGAGAATTTTAAAATTAGATTTGGATATATGGGGCTATAAAGTTAACATTTTTTGGAAATATACGCACCAATTAACGATTAATGGAATGACAAATCTAGAAAATGATTTATTTTTGACAAAGTTAATGAAGAAATAGGAAAAAATTAGCACTGGGAAACAATTGATATTATTGGAGGCATGAAATGGAAGAACAGGAAGTAAATTTGGAGATCCAGTAGTAAGAAAGTTTTGGAAAAAAAAAACATTTTAAATGAAATGGAGAAAGGTTAATTGAATTATGTAGACAAATCATCTTTAAAAATATGGAATGGCTTTTTTCAATCATAAAGATATCCACAAATACACATGGGAACGTCCAACGCTAAATCAAAAATCCATTATCAATTACATAATTACAAAACAAAATTCAAAAATGAAAATACAAGATGTCAGAGCTTATAGAGGACCAAGTGTGTGGGACAGATCAAAATTAGTAATTGGAAAATGTTGTATTCCTTGCATTCTTAATAAAGAAAACAACCATACAGAAAAGTTAGAAAATATAATGTAAAGTGTAAACAAAGTCATTTATATCAACAAAGATTGAATAAAAAATTTAACACAGAGTGAATTCAGAGATACAGCAAGAAATGTATCAGTACCTAAAGAGGTGCATTCATGAAGCCGCCTATGAAGCATTGGGTGAGAAAGAACACTATAGAGAAAGGACAGCAAACTGTTTTGGAACGATGAAATAGAGAAAGAAATACAGAATAAAGAAACCGTTATTTTTAAAATGGCTTAGTACAAAGAACCAGAATGACAAAATACAATATCAAAAAGCACAAGCAAAAGTGAGAAGAATGGTTACTAAACACACAGAAACGAGATTTGGGATAAGAAATATACAGAAATACAACACTATTTAGGAAGCAAGAAGAGTTCTGAATTATGGAAAGTTATAAAAAGTATACATTCATCGAATAGAAATAAGAATCTTCTTCAACCTAATAGGGATACATGAATGGGAAGAATATTACAAAAAAACTTTATTAGTAGAGGACCAAAAAGAATTTTTGGGAGAAAATGACGATTTTATAGAGATGGAAACAGGAAACATAATCAAAATTGATATAAATACTGTAAAAAAGAAAATTATGAGAATGAAAAATGATAGTAATGCCGGGCCCATGAAATATTTGCTATAGAATTGATTAAAAGTGGCAGTCAGAAGTTAATTAATACCCTCCATGGTATCTTTACCTTGTCGTGGTGGAGTGGCTTGTGTGCTTAAATGATCCTGAGAGCTATGTTCGGCGGTAGCATTGCTGCCAATAGGGTTACCCATGCCGGACTGGTCGAAGGTGATAAGCCAGACGAAATAAGTACCTTGGTCGAAAGAGTGAAAGATCGATCTTTCACCGTAAAAATACAACCGTCAAGAAATGCGGACATGGGTTCTACTGGGGTAAAATTTTCCGGAGGTCAAATAGTCCCCCATTCGGTTTCTCCGGGCGGGACTACTTCAGGGAACCCATGCCAAAGGCTCAAACACAGGGACATGTTCCTAGGAACATGGAATGTTAGGACTTTATACAATAGCGGGGCACTAGAGATATTAACGCGGGAATTGGATAAATCGCCCTTGGATATAGTCGCTTTACAGGAAGTTAGGTGGCCAGGAGAAGGTAGTCAGGAATCAGGAAGCTTTGCATTATACTATGGGGGTGCAGAAAGACCTGCATTTGGAACAAGGTTTTTTAGTCAGAAGGAGGATCCTATCCGCTATCCGAGATATTAAGTTTGTTAGTGATAGGATATCATACATAATTCTAAAGGGTAAACAACATGATTTTATAATTGTAAAATGTACATGCCCCCATAGAAGATAAAGATGACAAGATCAAGGATGAGTTCTAGCTTATTTGATAGCCTTTCACGATAGCATATGAAAATTGTGTTAGGAGATTTTAATGCAAAAGTGGGGCGAGAAGATATATTCAAACCAACAATAGACAAATTAAGTCTTCATGAAGATAGTAACGAACAACGGGGTTAGATTAGTCACATTTGCAACATCAAAGAATCTCATTGTTAAAGAGCACAACATCTCAGCATAAGGATATTCATAAATACACCTGGACGTCCCCAGATTGAAAAAACTCGGAACCAGATAGATCATGAATTAGTGGATAAACGCTGGCACAGTAGCATCATCGATGTTAGATCAGTTAGAGGGACAGACTGCAATTCGAATCATCATCTAGTCAGAGTGAAAATAAGACAACTGCTATCGCTTATGAGAGGAACAAACGCTAAAGATGATTCTGTAAAATTTGAATTAAAAAAACTTGAAAAATGATTAAATGCGGCAACAATACCAAATAAAAATTGCTAATAGATTTGAAGTACTGGAATCTTGAGATGACAATGTGGCAAACGAAGAAGAAACTGATATAAATAAAGAATGGGAGGCTATAAAGAGATACTATTAAATTGTCAGCATCACAAAGCATTGATTGTTTAAAAAAGAGGCAAAACAAGAAATGGTTTGATGAGGAATTTGCCGACATTGTAAAGAAAAGAAAGCTAGTAAATATGAAATGGTTACACGATTCAAATGAGGTAAATTTAGAGCAATTGGGTAGTATTAGAACGGAAACCACCAAGTTACTAAAGAGAAAAAAGAGGAAATATTTGAGAGAGAAGATTAATGATCTTGAAATGAATGCAAGAAATAGGTACATTAGAGAATTATATCAGGGAATTAGTATAGAGAAGAAAGGGTTTCAGGCTAGAACAAACATAATTCGGAATGAAAATGGGGATATGATTGCAGATTCCAGGAGTATATTAAATAGATGGAAAAGTTACTTTAATAAGCTATTAAATGTACATACAGAACAGGACATTGAGGAGGATAATTTACAGACAGCAGAAATGCTAGTCGCAGAACCAAGTGCATTAGAGGTTGAAATGGCGATTCAAAAATTGAAGATGTATAAAGCATCAGGTTCAGATGAGATCCCAGCAGAACTGATAAAATCAGAGGGTGAAAAATTGATGGACAAGATACGCTGGTTGCTTAGTATGATTTGGAAAAAGAAGCTCTTCCTGATGAATGGAAGGAATCAATTATCGTACCAATATATAGAGAGAAGGAGATAAAACTGATTGCAACAACTATAGGGGCATCTCATTACTTTCAACTTCGTACAAAATTCTAACAAATATATTAGTAAGCAGACTTACTCCCTATATTGATGACATTCTAGGAGTTCATCAATGTGCATTTAGAAGAAACAGGTCTACAACAGATCAGATTTTTAGTATAAGACAGATTTTAGAAAAGAAATGGGAATATAATGGTACTGTACATCAACAATATATGTAGACTTCAAAAAAGCATATGATTCAATTAAGAGGGAGAAGTTATATAGTATCCTGGCTGGAGTTCGGAATTCCTAAAAAGTTAGTTAGACTTATACGAATGTGTCTAAATGGCTCAACGAGTAGGGTGCGTGTAGGCAAACAGTTTTCAGACACTTTTGAAATCCAGAATGGGTTGAAGCAAGGAGATGCACTATCTCCTCTACTATTTAATTTTGTGTACTAGAGCATGCCATTAAATCTTTAGAGAATGAGGAAGGCTTACAACTAACTCAATGGTATTAATAAGCTGTTAGTTTATGCTGATGATGTAGTACTACTGGCCGATAGCGAGGAGATACTAAAGGCCAACACGCACACACTATTGAGTAACACTAAGAAATTAGGACTGGAAGTAAATATCAGTAAAACTAAATATATGGCCACACGTAGAAATACATTATATAATGGAAATGGACAGCTAATAACAAATGAGGGAAATTTTGAGGAATTGGCTGAATTCAAATACCTAGGAACAATAATCACAAATAGGAATGAGACGCACAAAAGAAATTAAACATAGGCTCAATTCTGGAAAATGCATGCTATTATGCATTGCAGAGACTTTTGATGTCCCAACTCCTTTCAAAAAACGTTAAGCTGAAAATATATAAAACTATTATTCTACCAGTTATATTATATGGGTGCGAAACATGGACTCTTACTTTAAGGGAGGAAAGGAGATTACGAGTATTTGAGAATAAAGTTCTTAGGAAAATTTTTGGACCAAAGAGAGATGAACAGACAGGTTGAATGGAGAAGACTACATAACAATGAACTACATGGTCTTTATAGGAAGCCAGATATAATAAGAACAGTTAAGTCCCGTAGACTGCGATGGGCAGGACATGTTGCGCGTATGGGGAATGAAAGACGTGCATGGAAACTTCTTGTAGGAAAGCCAGAAGGAAAACGCCCAGTTGGTAGACCAAGAATGAGGTGGAGAACAACATTAACTATGATTTGAGGGAAGTAGATTATACAGGGAATGATTGGAAAGCATTAGCTCAGGATAGGGATATATGGAGAGCTTATGTCCGTGCGGCCATGAACCTACGGGTTCGATAGTGCCAGTGAGTAAGTAAGTAAAGTCAGAAGTTAATGGAAATGATCACTGTACTGTTTAATAAAATAATAAATGGTGAAGAAATGCCAGAAGAGTGGAAAGGTCACTATTATAACATCGATACATAAGAAGGGAGACAAGAGAAGTGTGAAAATTATAGAGGCATATCAGTAACGAGTACATTAAGTAGAACGTACGGACATATACTAAGTAAAATGATTGATATAATATACCAGGATAAAGAAATGGAAGAACAATCTGGTTTTAGAAGTGGTAGGTCATGCACAGATAATATATTTTGCATAACACAAATGATAGAAAAAAAAAGAGCTACTAACAGAGATTTACATTTGCTTTTGTCGATTAACCAAGGCATATGATAGTATTCCCCAAAAATGTTATGGGAAACTTCAGACAATTCTAACACATTACCAAAAAAATTAGTAGAAGCTATAAAAGCATTATACAAAGGATCTATTTTGAAAATAAAATTGGAAATCATATAACAAAGGGATTTACTATTACAAAAGGTTTAAGGGCAAGGTTGCAGTTTATCTCCAACTCTATTTAAAATTTATCTCAAAAGAGTAGGAAAAAAATGTCAAAAAATGGGCATACCCATCCAAAATACACATGTATATTCACTAAATTTTGCAGATGATCAGGTATTAATAGCATAAGACCACAATGACATAGAATATATGGCTAAAAAACTAAAAGAAGAATATGAAAAAATGGGGTCTTCATATAAACATTGAGAAAACTAAATACCTGTGTATAGGAGAAGAATGGAAAATATAAATTTCAACAATGGAGAAGAACTAAAACCTAGTACTGAATGCACTTATTTAGGAACAAAATTAGACCATTCAGGCGATAATACAGTGGAAATTAAAAATAGAATCACACAAACAAAACAAGCAATAAATGCTTTAAACTCCTGTTTGGTGGAGCAAAAATATTACAAAAAATAGAAAATTACAAATATATCAAACCATAATTCAGAGCATTTTAACATATGGTGCTGAAGTCTGGCAAATTCCTACCCATGTCAAAAGAATGCCAGAGCAAAGATTGCCAAAAATTGTTATGGAATGGATCCCAATGGAAAGGAGGACCGAAGAAAACTTCGATAGAAGGGGTAACAAGCAGCTATGAATATCAGAGGGAATGGAGGAAGATCAATGGATGGACAGAGAGGAATGGCATTGTGTTTTCCGGAAGACGGCGGCAGCTGCCATGATACTGGATGATGATGATGAGCTGGTAACTTATTTCAAATCTCCAGATTTGTAATAGCGTGGTCATAACTCTCAACTCCCTGGCACTATCGAACCCGTAGTTTCATGGCCGTGCAGGCATATGCTATTCATATCCTAAGCCAATGTTTTCCAATCGTCCTCTGTATTAGATGTGTGCCAAACAGTTACCTTCCAGCTGTCCCTGCTACAAAAAAAAGTAACATCCAACGTTACTCAACTTTTATAACAGTGACAACTTCAAATTGGTTTTCGTTACATTATGCATGTTTCCTTTCAACGTTACAAGTCACGGCTTCATGCTGGTCTCAGTTTGCATTCACCTTGCCATTACCGAGAAAGCAATGCGTCACTTCACTGTTAATATAGTATATTGTCTCGTAAATAACAAATTTCACACAAAAACAATGGGGATAATTAACAATATAATGAAACCATCTTTAGTACAGAAGAACACAAGATTACGGCTTTATAAGGTTCTTGCAAGACCAGTATTAAGATATGGTAGTGAAGCATGGACAATACGAAGAAGAGATGAAAGCCAAAATAACAGCAAATGAGATGCAATTTATGCACCGTTCAGCAGGCTATACAAAGTGGGACCATAAAAGAAATGAGGAAATTATGGAAGAGTTGGATGTAGAATCCATTCTTCACCATATACAAAACTACCAGAACTGGAAAGCCCATCTTCAATGAATGCCGTCTCATAGAATTCCAAAAACCATGCTTCGTTACTGCCCCCAAGGCAAAAGATTGCTGGGACGTCCAAAAAAGCGCTGCATGGAAAACTCTTTGAGACCGTAACAGGCCACACGGCCTAATACTTGCATGCATGATGATGATTGTCTCGTAAAATATCCATCACATTTTTTTTTAAGTTATAATTATATTTCAAAATTAAACTGCACACAGAATGCCTTTTGTTACAAATTAAAATATACCAAGAATAATATCACCACATTGTTATTAGTGTGTCATATTTTATGATAATTTTACAAGTAAATTTAAAAAAACACAAATTATAATTATTTAAAATAAAACAAGATAGGGACATTATTCAATGTATCTACACTCATCAGTATCATCATCCTCTTATCGTGTCTTCCTTTCGGAAGGTCGATTCCAAATATACCTTCAACCATCTCTATCTTTCCATGCTTTGCTTCTTTTTAGTTCTTCCCAGTCGTATCCTCTCTCTTGTAGACTTTTCTTTCACTTGGTTAATCCAATCAACTCTGTATAATTTTCTTTTTCCAGATCATGGCTAGCATTTTTTCATCTTATTCTTGGCCTACCTTCTGGGGCTTTTCCAAGCTCCTGTTTCATTCCCCATTTGTCCCATATGTCCTAATTTATTACAAGATTTAACACATCTCATTCATATCCTATCTATTGGGCTCTTTCTTGCAAGGAGTTTCCACACCCCTCTTTTATTCGCCATTCATGCTGCATATCCCACCTATTGCAGTCTACAACTACTTAAAATCTGTTAACATTAAATCTGGTTTCCCATAAGATCGTGTAGTTCACTGTATGTAGTCTTCTCCATTTAATGTTAGTTCACTGTATGTAGTCTTCTCCATTTGCTGTCTATTCATCTATCTTTGGTCCAAACATTTTTCTAAGAACTTAATTCTCAAATACTTGTAATATTTTCTTCTCCCTTAAAGTAAGAGTCATTGTTTTGCTTCCATTTATAATGTAACTAACTATAATAGAATAATAGTTATATATTCTTTTCAGTTAAGAGAAGTTGGGACTTCAAGTTCAATGGCTAATCCACAGTTTTCATGATGGTTAAGCTGAATTAGTGACAATCGCTTCTCGGCCTTTTGGCTAAGATCAAAGTGTAGTATCTGTATCTGATACGTCTCTCATCGCGCGACTAGAATATTCGACAGGATCAAAGTGTAGAATTTGTGTAGAATTTGTGTAGTTTTAGAATTGTTTATATTTTTCTTTTATTGCTGTTTTTTTTTTAATATGTTTTGCTATGAGTTCCAGAGTAGGTTCTCCATCTACTCCGCCGTCTATGCCTGCTATTCAGCGGAGGGATGCGACGCTGGTCGTTCGTTTCCCTGTGGCTGACCATTTCGAATGTACCGAGGAGGGATGCTTTTCGGTATTCAAGACGAAGGAGTGGACGGCGACGAAGCGGTCCTTGGAGCGTCACCTGGAGAAAGACCACAGGATCAGGATAAATTCAACTTTGCATATTTGTTGTAAATGCAATACTGATTTAGGTAAGAGACCAAAATTGCACTCTTGTAATTTTCCTTCCCCACAGGGTGTTCGGAGGCCGGCTCCGAGGGTGTTCGCCTACGCCTGCACGCAGTGCCCGGAGACGTTTCCAACGTCTAGGGGTCTGCGTAAACCATCTGGAGTGGCATCGGGAGCAGGCCAATCGACAGCGCAACAGGGGTGTTCTTCCGAGGCCTGCGACACGGCGGCGCGGGGGACTGGTAGCAGTGAATGCGGATGGGGTTGATGATCCAGCTGTGCCCCCAACAGATGTCGACGTCGGGGTTGATGATCCAGCTGTGCCCCCAACGGATGTTGGGGTTGATGATCCTGCTGTGCCCCCAACGGATGTCGGGGTTGACGATCCAGCTGTGCCCCCAACGGATGTCCGGGTGTTACCCGCAACTAACTCGGCGGATGCTACGGCGGGTCCGAGCAAACGTAGCTGCTAGTCCAGGGCAGCCGTCGGCAGGTTTGGCCGGCGCCCCGGTGCCTGTCACGGCGGGACCGGCCGCGACTCCTCGAGCAGTGCTAGAAACCCGGCGGGAGGATACGGGACAGTCACCATTGCTGACACCAACGGCTAGAGTGTCGGCCGACCTGAGCAGGGACACGATAGCGAACCTGAACATTAGCCCTAATGTTCAAGGCAATATAGAAGAGGATCGCGACACATTTCCAGTTGCGAGTAGTCCCCGCCCATCTGGTACCGAGGGGGACGACCAGCCTCGAAGCGCAGGGGGTGCGGGAGAGAGACTCGAAACGACACTCAACAACACTCAAGATGACCAGGAAGAGTCTCAAGAAACCGATGGGCCTCAAGAAATCGACGTGGACGATAGATCTAAGATCCACGAGTTCCTCCCTACTTTAAATGAAATACTCAGGTCTGGAACCTCCGATAACAACTGGGAGAGGTTCGAAGGGATCTAGAAGAGATCACCGCGAAAGCCAGAGAAATAGTTAAAATCCCTGTCCACCGTGGCAACAACAAACCGAATAAAGACCTGAAGATCCTCAATGGATTCAAAAGACATATAGGAGGAACAGAAGGAAAGCCATGCGACTTATCCTTGGGGATGAAAGCAGGAAATGTGAAATACCGAAAGAGGAAGTAAGTACACACTTCAGGAGAGTCTACAGGCGAAAGGACTGTAACCTCACAGTCTTCGAGGAACAGCCCCCAGAAGATAGACCCAGCGTGCCGACCAACAGGATCACGCCACTTGAAGTTCAACTCCGTCTTCAGAAAGCCGAAAACACCGCACCAGGGGACGATCGCTTAACATATAAGCACTGGAAGACGGTCGACCCTGCCTGCTCAGTACTGGCCACAATATTTAACATATGCATGAAGTACGAGAGAATTCCTGAGGTGTGGAAAACTTCAATGACTGTACTCATCTTTAAAAAAGGTGATCCTCATGACCTTGCAAACTGGCGACCAATTGCCATCATGAGGACCATCTATAAGCTGTACTCAGGCGTGCTGGCAAAGAGAGTCACCGCCTGGATCACGACCAATGACGTCATAGCACCCGCCCAGAAAGGATTCTTGCCATATGACGGAGTCTTCGAGCACAATTACATCTTGAAGCGAAAGCTCGATAAAGCAAGAACTGAGAAGGGAGAATTTATAGCCACTTGGGTCGATTTCTCCAATGCATTCGGCTCCGTACCGCATGAAGCCATCTATGCGGGTCTTCAAAATTCAGGAGCGGGTGCTAAATTCATCAACATTATAAAGGACATGTACAACGGAAGCACAACGAGAATAATGACGTCATCTGGAGGCACCGATAATATAGACATAGAGGCTGGGATTAAACAAGGGTGCCCTATCAGTGCTCTCCTCTTTGATATCGCAATAGATCCAATAATCCGACGACTTCAAGGGGATGAGCCTGATCATAAAATCCTGGCCTATGCGGATGACATGGTGCTTGTAGCTAAGGAGCCTGAAGACATGCAGCATATGCTGTCTTCATTAGAAGACCTGGCTGGACACATGAATATAAGAATAAATCCAGACAAGAGCTTTAGTCTACATGTGTCTGGTAAGACTCCGGTCGGCCCCAGGAACACGACATTTAGAATTGGAAATGAGGAGATCCGCCATCTAGAGGAGGCAGAGATGGATCTATTCCTGGGTAAGCCGATTGGCTTCCATATTGTGACTAACTACCATAAGCTGGCTGACATAATGCGGATTGCGGACAAAATTCTTCTGTCTCAGCTGGCTCCCTGGCAGAAGCTTGACGCCCTTAAGACGTTTCTCTACGCGTCTCTCGACTTCCTGATGAGGACAGCCCAGTTTAGTAAAGGTGACTGGACGAAACTGGATGATTATGTAAGGGCCAGAATTAAGACTGTTCTGAACGTCCCACAGGAAGCGAGTAACCACTACATCTATGGTCCTACAAATAAAGGATGCGTAGGGATTCCGGAAGCTGCAGCGGACTCAGACTTCCACCTAGTCGACAACGCATTTAAGCTCCTATCCTCCAATGGCATAAGAACTTCGGAGCTCGCATTAGGAGATCTGCAGACCACCGTGCAGAAACGACTAGGTCGTCTTGTAGATCATCAAGACGTGTCCGCCTACATGACAGGAGACAACGAGGGTGAGTTCAGGCGAAACAAACAGTGGCATATCTACAGCCTGGACTCAAGCTAGAAAGGCTTCTGTCAGGAATAAAGTGAAATGGTCTTTCGAGAACTTCAAGCCTGCAGTCACCATAGGCGAAAAGACCCTGTACCAGAGCCAGAGGCACCAAGTGATGAGCACATTAGAAAAACCCGTCGTGCGATGCACTTGGATGCACTTCTGCAGCTGCCGAGCCAGGGAAAAGTAATGAACTGCGTGGCTACAGACCGAAGCAGCTCCCACTTCACAACAACCGGAGACTTCATAAGATTTGCCGATTGGCGGTTTATCCACCGGGCAAGACTCAACTTGCTGCCACTCAATGGAAGTCGCCATCACGATCAGAATGGCAATAAGAGCTGCCGGCGCTGTGGCTACGAGAACGAGACCCTGCCGCATGTTATCAACCACTGCATGCGATATGCCGAACTAATTACACGTCGGCATAATGCCATCGTCAGCAGGGTCCGGAAGGCAGCACAACAACGCTTTACCATCATTGCGGAGAATGAGGCTGTCGTCGGAAACTTAAGACCAGACTTAGTACTGGTCAAGAACAATAAGGCCAGTATAATCGACACAGTACAATCCCGTTCGAGAACACGATGGAGGCGTTTGAAGAGGCAAGACGAGCCAAGCAAGAAAAGTATGCAGACTTGGCCGAGCTCCTACGCACCAAATATACAACGGTGGAGGTGGACGCGATCGTTGTCGGTTCTTTGGGTTCCTGGGATCCGGCAAACGACAGAACCATGAAGAAATTGTGCTCCAAGAAGTACCTCTCTTTGTTCGGAAATTGTGTGTTTCCGATGTGGTAAGGACTTCTAGAGATATTTATGTTGAGCACATTACGGGAACCCGCCAGCAATAACGGATCAAGTGCCCTGGGTTGGTTTTTCCGCGGTTTTCCAAGCCCTCTCAAGGCGAATGTCGGGGGTAGATGGTCCATCCGCGGAGCAGATTAGTGACTTACGTATTGTAATACGTATCTGCAAGTAAGTGTGACGATGGCAAGTGTTTTGTCATTTATAACAAAGTTCAAATTGAACTGTGCATATATTGACAATGGATAATTATCCTTTTCTATATTTTCTATATTTTTATTTATTGATTGAACAGTATAAATAACAACGTACAAAATATGTATTTGAAATGTATGTTAACATTTGATGAATAAATCTGTTCTTATCAGCTTAATATCTGATACGCCTCGCATCGCGGGGCCAGAATATTAAACTGATTTTTGGAAAATGACGGAGTGCTAGGAGCTTGCTCCACCTCTGTCACGGGTTGGCCCGGTATTGCAGTACCTCCGGGATCGGCCCCACCTAATCTTTCACAATTATTTATAGTAATAGCTGGTAGCTTTCTGTTGTGGAGTTGCCAGTCTCCCATCGGACGCGTTTCCACTTGGCGATTTACGGAAATGCTCACCAGATATTGCGGGTACTGGGGGAATAAAATACCCAGGTGGGACCAAAAACTAGTGCTACTGCCTTGCAATAAGATACTGGGACTATCAAAGACTAGAGGAACAAAACCTTGAACAAAAATTACCCATCCCCAGGTTGGGGGTTCATGCATCGGGCCAGCTCCTCGTTCATCAAAAAAAAAGAAAAAATGCTAAAACACTCTAGGACGATTAAAGCTAAGAAAAAAGGACTTTGAAAATAGGCACATGGAATATTCAAGGCTTGCAGAAATAAAATGGAGGAGGTAATTTAAAGAAATAGATACAATAAAACTAGATTTGGCAATTTTAACAGAAACAAAGAAGAAAGGCACAGGAAATGAAACATTAGGCAATTACATACACCTTTACATAAAAGAGCAAAAAGAGGTGTTTCAATGTTGATTAATAAGAAATGGAAAGGCACTATAAGAAATTGGGAAGCCATTCATGAGAGAATTTTAAAATTAGATTTGGATATATGGGGCTCTATAAGTTAACGGTTTTTGGAATATACGCACCAATTAACGATAATGGAATGACAAATCTAGAAAATGATTTATTTTTGACAAAGTTAATGAAGAAAATAGGAAAAAATTAGCACTGGGAAACAATTGATATTATTGGGAGACATGAATGGAAGAACAGGAAGTAAAATTTGGAGATCCAGTAGTAGGAGGAAGTTTGGAAAAAAAAAACATTTTAAATGAAAATGGAGAAAGGTTAATTGAATTATGTAGACAATCATCCTTTAAAAATATGGAATGGCTTTTTTCAATCATAAAGATATCCATAAATACACATGGGAACGTCTAACACTAAATCAAAAATCCATTATCAATTACATAATTACAAAACAAAATTCAAAAATGAAAATACAAGATGTCAGAGCTTATAGAGGACCAAGTTGTGGGACAGATCATAAATTAGTAATTGGAAAATGTGTATTTCCTTGCAATCTTAATAAAGAAAACAACCACACAGAAAAAGTAGAAAATGTTAGAACAGAAATGAAATAAAATATAATGTAAAGTGTAAAAAAGCATTTATATCAACAAAGATTGAATAAAAAATTAACACAGAGTGAATTCAGAGATACAGATGAAATGTATCAGTACCTAAAGAGGTGCATTCATGAAACCGCCTATGAAGCATTGGGTGAGAAAGACGACTATAGAGGAAGGACAGCACTGTTTTGGAACGATGAAATAGAGAAAGAAATACAGAATAAAGAAACAGTTATTTTTAAAATGGCTTAGTACAAAGAACCAGAATGACAAAATACAATATCAAAAAGCACAAGCAAAAGTGAGAAGAATGGTTACTAAACACAGAAACGAGATTTGGGATAAGAAATATACAGAAATACAAACATATTTAGGAAGCAAGAAGAGTTCTGAATTATGGAAAGTTATAAAAAGTATACATTCATCGAATAGAAATAAGAATCTTCTCAACCTAATAGGGATACATGAATGGGAAGAATATTACAAAAACCTTTTAGTAGAGGACCGAAAAGAATTTTTGGGAGAAATGAAAATGATGATTTATCAGAGATGGAAACAGGAAACATAATCAAAATTGATATAAATACTGTAAAAAAGAAAATTATGAGAATGAAAAATGATAGTAATGCCGGCCCAGGAAATATTGCTATAGAATTGATTAAAAGTGGCAGTCAGAAGTTAATTAATACCCTCCATGGTATCTTTACCTTGTCGTGGTGGAGTGGCTTGTGTGCTTAAATGATCCTGAGAGCTATGCCGGCGGTAGCATTGCTGCCAATAGGGTTACCCATGCCGGACTGGTCGAAGGTGATAAGCCAGACGAAATAAGTACCTTGGTCGAAAGAGTGACGATCTTTCACCGTAAAAATACAACCGTCAAGAAATGCGGACATGGGTTCTACTGGGGTAAAATTTTCCGGAGGTCAAATAGTCCCCATTCGGTTTCTCCGGGCGGGGACTACTTCAGGGAACCCATGCCAAAGGCTCAAACACAGGGACATGTTCCTAGGAACATGGAATGTTAGGACTTTATACAATAGCGGGGCACTAGAGATATTAACGCGGAATTGGATAAATCGCCCTTGGATATAGTCGCTTTACAGGAAGTTAGGTGGCCAGGAGAAGGTAGTCAGGAATCAGGAAGCTTTGCATTATACTATGGGGGTGCAGAAAGACCTGCATTTGGAACAGGTTTTTTAGTCAGAAGGAGGATCCTATCCGCTATCCGAGATATTAAGTTTGTTAGTGATAGGATATCATACATAATTCTAAAGGGTAAACGACATGATTTTATAATTGTAAATGTACATGCCCCCATAGAAGATAAAGATGACAAGATCAAGGATGAGTTCTAGCTTATTTGATAGCCTTTCACGATATCATATGAAAATTGTCTTAGGAGATTTAAATGCAAAAGTGGGGCGGGAAGATATATTCAAACCAACAATAGGCAAATTCAGTCTTCATGAAGATAGTAACGACAACGGGGTTAGATTAGTCACATTTGCCACATCAAAGAATCTGATTGTTAAGAGCACAACATTTCAGCATAAGGATATTCATAAATACACCTGGACGTCCCCAGATGGAGAAACTCGGAACCAGATAGATCATGTATTAGTGGATAAACGCTGGCACAGTAGCATCATTGATATTAGATCAGTTAGAGGGACAGACTGCAATTCAGATCATCATCTGGTCAAGGTGAAAATCAGACAACGGCTATCGCTTATGAGAGGAACAAACGCTAAAGATGATTCTGTAAAATATGAATTAAAAACTTGAAAAATGATGAAATGCGGCAAGAATACCAAATCAAAATTGTTAATAGATTTGAAGTACTGGAATCTTCAGATGACAATGTGGCAAACGAAGAAGAAACTGATATAAATAAAGAATGGGAGGCTATAAGAGATACTATTAAATTGTCAGCATCAGAAAGCATTGGTTGTTTAAAAAAGAGGCAAAACAAGAAATGGTTTGATGAGGAATGTGCTGACATTGTAAAGAAAAGAAAGCTAGCAAAAATGAAATGGTTACACGAGCCAAATGAGGTAAATTTAGAGCAATTGGGTAGTGTTAGACGGGAAACCACCAAGTTACTAAAGAGTAAGAAGAGGGAATATTTGAGAGAGAAGATTAATGATCTTGAAATGAATGCAAAAAATAGGAACATTAGAGAATATATCAGGGAATTAGTATAGAGAAGAAGGGGTTTCAGGCTAGAACAAACATAATTCGGAATGAAAATGGGGATGGGGATATGATTGCAGATTCCAAGAGTATATTAAATAGATGGAAAAGTTATTTTAATCAGCTATTAAATGTACATACAGAACAGGACATTGAGGAGGATAAGTTACAGACAGCAGAAATGCTAGTCGCAGAGCCAAGTGCGTTAGAGGTTGAAATGGCAATTGAAAAATTGAAGATGTATAAAGCATCAGGTTCAGATGAGATCCCAGCAGAACTGATAAAATCAGGGGGAGAAAAATTGATGGACAAGATACGCTGGTTGCTTAGTATGATTTGGGAAAAAGAAGCTCTTCCAGATGAATGGAAGGAATCAATTATCGTACCAATTTATAAGAAAGGAGATAAAACTGATTGCAACAACTATAGGGGCATCTCATTACTTTCAACTTCGTACAAAATTCTAACAAATATATTAGTAAGCAGACTTACTCCCTATATTGATGACATTCTAGGAGATCATCAATGTGCATTTAGAAGAAACAGGTCTACAACAGATCAGATTTTTAGTATAAGACAGATTTTAGAAAAGAAATGGGAATATAATGGTACTGTACATCAACTATATGTAGACTTCAAAAAAGCATATGATTCAATTAAGAGGGAGAAGTTATATAGTATCCTGCTGGAGTTCGGAATTCCTAAAAAGTTAGTTAGACTTATACGAATGTGTCTAAATGGCTCAACGAGTAGGGTGCGTGTAGGCAAACAGTTTTCAGACACTTTTGAAATCCAGAATGGGTTGAAGCAAGGAGATGCACTATCTCCTCTACTATTTAATTTTGTACTAGAGCATGCCATTAAATCTTTAGAGAATGAGGAAGGCTTACAACTCAATGGTATTAATAAGCTGTTAGTTTATGCTGATGATGTAGTACTACTGGCCGATAGCGAGGAGATACTAAAGGCCAACACGCACACACTATTGAGTAACACTAAGAAATTAGGACTGGAAGTAAATATCAGTAAAACTAAATATATGGTCACACGTAGAAATACATTATATAATGGAAATGGACAGCTAATGACAAATGAGGGAAATTTTGAGGAATTGGCTGAATTCAAATACCTAGGAACAATAATCACAAATAGGAATGAGATGCACAAAGAAATTAAACATAGGCTCAATTCTGGAAATGCATGCTATTATGTATTGCAGAGACTTTTGATGTCCCAACTCCTTTCAAAAAACGTTAAGCTGAAAATATATAAAACTATTATTCTACCAGTTATATATATGGGTGCGAAACATGGACTCTTACTTTAAGGGAGGAAAGGAGATTACGAGTATTTGAGAATAAAGTTCTTAGGAAAATTTTTGGACCAAAGAGAGATGAACAGACAGGTGAATGGAAAAGACTACATAACAATGAACTACATGGTCTTTATAGGAAGCCAGATATAATAAGAACAGTTAAGTCCCGTAGACTGCGATGGGCAGGACATGTTGCGCGTATGGGGAATGAAAGACGTGCATGGAAACTTCTTGTAGGAAAGCCAGAAGGAAAACGCCCAGTTGGTAGACCAAGAATGAGGTGGGAGAACAACATTAACTATGATTTGAGGGAAGTAGATTATACAGGGAATGATTGGAAAGCATTAGCTCAGGATAGGGATGTATGGAGAGCTTATGTCCGTACGGCCATGAACCTACGGGTTCGATAGTGCCAGTGAGTAAGTAAGTAAGTCAGAAGTTAATGGAAATGATCACTGTACTGTTTAATAAAATAATAAATGGTGAAGAAATGCCAGAAGAGTGGAAAGTCACTATTATAACATCGATACATAAGAAGGGAGACAAGAGAAGGTGTGAAAATTATAGAGGCATATCAGTAACGAGTACATTAAGTAGAACGTACGGACATATACTAAGTAAAATGATTGATATAATATACCAGGATAAAGAAATGGAAGAACAATCTGGTTTTAGAAGTGGTAGGTCATGCACAGATAATATATTTTGCATAACACAAATGATAGAAAAAAAAGAGCTACTAACAGAGATTTACATTTGCTTTTTGTCGATTTAACCAAGGCATATGATAGTATTCCCCAAAAAATGTTATGGGAAACTTCAGACAATTCTAACACATTACCAAAAAATTAGTAGAAGCTATAAAAGCATTATACAAAGGATCTATTTTGAAAATAAAAGTTGGAAATCATATAACAAAGGGATTTACTATTACAAAAGGTTTAAGGCAAGGTTGCAGTTTATCTCCAACTCTATTTAAAATTTATCTCAAAAGAGTAGGAAAAAATGTCAAAAAATGGGCATACCCATCCAAAATACACATGTATATTCACTAAATTTTGCAGATGATCAGGTATTAATAGCATAAGACCACAATGACATAGAATATATGGCTAAAAAACTAAAAGAAGAATATGAAAAATGGGGTCTTCATATAAACATTGAGAAAACTAAATACCTGTGTATAGGAGAAGAACTGGAAAATATAAATTTCAACAATGGAGAAGAACTAAAACCTAGTACTGAATGCACTTATTTAGGAACAAAATTAGACCATTCAGGCGATAATACAGTGGAAATTAAAAATAGAATCACACAAACAAAACAAGCAATAAATGCTTTAAACTCTGTTTGGTGGAGCAAAAATATTACAAAAAATAGAAAATTACAAATATATCAAACCATAATTCAGAGCATTTTAACATATGGTGCTGAAGTCTGGCAAATTCCTACCCATGTCAAAAGAATGCCAGAGCAAAGATTGCCAAAAATTGTTATGGAATGGATCCCAATGGAAAGGAGGACCGAAGAAAACTTCGATAGAAGGGGTACAAGCAGCTATGAATATCAGAGGAATGGAGGAAGATCAATGGATGGACAGAGAGGAATGGCATTTGGTTTCCGGAAGACGGCGGCAGCTGCCATGATACCTGGATGATGATGATGAGCTGGTAACTTATTTCAAATCTCCAGATTTGTAATAGCGTGGTCATAACTCTCAACTCCCTGGCACTATCGAACCCGTAGTTTCATGGCCGTGCAGGCATATGCTATTCATATCCTAAGCCAATGTTTTCCAATCGTCCTCTGTATTAGATGTGTGCCAAACAGTTACCTTCCAGCTGTCCCTGCTACAAAAAAAGTAACATCCAACGTTACTCAACTTTTATAACAGTGACAACTTCAAATTGGTTTTCGTTACATTATGCATGTTTCCTTTCAACGTTACAAGTCACGGCTTCATGCTGGTCTCAGTTGCATTCACTTGCCATTACCGAGAAAGCAATGCGTCACTTCACTGTTAATATAGTATATTGTCTCGTAAATAACAAATTTCACAAAAACAATGGGGATAATTAACAATATAATGAAACCATCTTTAGTACAGAAGAACACAAGATTACGGCTTTATAAGGTTCTTGCAAGACCAGTATTAAGATATGGTAGTGAAGCATGGACAATACGAAGAAGAGATGAAAGCCAAATAACAGCAAATGAGATGCAATTTATGCACCGTTCAGCAGGCTATACAAAGTGGGACCATAAAAGAAATGAGGAAATTATGGAAGAGTTGGATGTAGAATCCATTCTTCACCATATACAAAACTACCAGAACTGGAAAGCCCATCTTCAATGAATGCCGTCTCATAGAATTCCAAAAACCATGCTTCGTTACTGCCCCCAAGGCAAAAGATTGCTGGGACGTCCAAAAAAGCGCTGCATGGAAAACTCTTTGAGACCGTAACAGGCCACACGGCCTAATACTTGCATGCATGATGATGATTGTCTCGTAAAATATCCATCACATTTTTTTTTAAGTTATAATATATTTCAAAATTAAACTGCACACAGAATGCCTTTTGTTACAAATTAAAATATACCAAGAATAATATCACCACATTGTTATTAGTGTGTCATATTTTATGATAATTTTACAAGTAAATTTAAAAAACACAAATTATAATTATTTAAAATAAAACAAGATAGGGACATTATTCAATGTATCTACACTCATCAGTATCATCATCCTCTTATCGTGTCTTCCTTTCGGAAGGTCGATTCCAAATATACCTTCAACCATCTCTATCTTTCCATGCTTTGCTTCTTTTTAGTTCTTCCCAGTCGTATCCTCTCTCTTGTAGACTTTTCTTCACTTGGTTAATCCAATCAACTCTGTATAATTTTCTTTTTCCAGATCATGGCTAGCATTTTTTCATCTTATTCTTGGCCTACCTTCTGGGGATTTTCCAAGCTCCTGTTTCATTCCCCATTTGTCCCATATGTCCTAATTTATTACAAGATTTAACACGTCTCATTCATATCCTATCTATTGGGCTCTTTCTTGCAAGGGGTTTCCACACCCCTCTTTTATTCACCATTCATGCTGCATGTCCCACCTATTGCAGTCTACAACTACTTAAAATCTGTTATTATTAAATCTGGTTTCCCATAAAGATCGTGTAGTTCACTGTATGTAGTCTTCTCCATTTAATGTTAGTTCACTGTATGTAGTCTTCTCCATTTGCTGTCTATTCATCTATCTTTGGTCCAAACATTTTTCTAAGAACTTAATTCTCAAATACTTGTAATATTTTCTTCTCCCTTAAAGTAAGAGTCATTGTTTTGCTTCCATTTATAATGTAACTAACTATAATAGAATAATAGTTATATATTCTTTTCAGTTAAGAGAAGTTGGGACTTCAAGTTCAATGGCTAATCCACAGTTTTCATGATGGTTAAGCTGATTAGTGACAATCCCGATATCATTTAAGCCCAAGTTTAAACCCTAGAACTAGTATGGCAATGACAAGGGGTGAAAAATAAAAATGTTCAAATTAACCAAGATTAGTGTCAAATCCAATACACTGTATAATGCATCCAATTTCTTTCATTATAATCAATAAATGGCGGTTCCATCGCACAAGCAGTTAGGCACTCGCCTCTCACTGCTGGGGTACTGAGATCGAGCCTCAGTCACTCCATGTGGGTTTCGTAGTGGACAAAATGGAGCTTGGACAGGTTTTTCTCAAGGTTTTTTCCTGTTTTTCCCCTGCCACAATTTCATCCTTTTGTTTCATTTCATTCATCTGCCCCCGTGATGGTGCATCAGGCATGGTCGGCCAGCTCCCTTGTCATTCACATTCACATATAGGGGGTTTCCATCTCATCCCTCAACCCAACCCTAAGTTGGACATGAGTTGTTGAGGATATTTTTTATCTAATATATAAAAATGATTGTTTGTTTGTTCATACTTTATGCGTGACCATACCATTGATCCGATTGTGATTTTGCAAAATATTCAGGAGATTCCTGGGATGAACATAGGCTACAAGAGAGTTGTGATACTCAACTCCTACACCCTTAAAAATCACCCTTTGTAGTGGAAAATGTGAAAAAATTAGCTCTTTGGACACTTAAATTGCTTATGCTGCCTAAACCATAACAAATACACAAAATTAATGTACACAGAATTGAATATCTCAAAAGCTCTACAAAAAAGTCTCTGACAGCATATGTTTATCTCTTATGGGTAACTCACAATAACCATTTTTGTCTTTCATTGATGCCAAGAAAATCGAGACAAGTGTGTAGATTCCTGTGCAAGCATAGCAAAACATGATGGGTATTCTTTTACAAATACCTCACAATAACGAATTTTGTCTTTTAGCTCATAAGTAGATTCCCGGTCAACACCGGATAATCAACACGGGGAATCTTAAAATAATTACAATATACATTTATAATTATTTTTCATTTTACTTATTCAACTAATCATAAGAAGTACATTAATGTTTGTCTTTCAGCTCATTTATGTCAAGATGATGGGGATGAATAGATTGCCGGATAACATCGGGTAAACAGCATGGGGTGTCTAAAAATAATTAGAATATATTGTATTCACGTAGACTTTCCACGGCCGGAGTTGCTATGATGATCTTGATGAAGGTTTTTGGGCTACCAAGAAAATCAAGAACCTTCTCAGACCTATAAAGGATCAACTCCATCCTCATCAGACAGCAGGCATATACAGGATACCATGCAGTTGTGGAAAAGTGTATATAGGCACCACTAAACGCAGCATCGCAACCAGACTTAAGGAGCACGAAAAATACAGTCGTCTTGAACAAATGGATAAGTCGGCAGTAGCAGAACACTCTTTACTTGATGGCCACAGAGTACAATACTAGAATACAGACATATTATATAACTGCACACACTATTTTACCCGTCTACAACGAGAAGCCATCAAAATATTCAAACATAAAAACAGTTTCAATAGAAAAGAAGAATCATTAAAAGTTAACAAAGTATGGATACCGGTTCTAAAAAACTCAAAATGTAAACCTCTACAAGTACAGTCGACTAGGCTATCAAACAGCAATCTCAGTGGAACAAGGGAAGTCCCTACCACTGACCAATCACAAGGCAGATATAACGTACAGTCGACTAGACCATCAAACAGCAATCTCATTGGAGCAATGGAGGTCCCTAATGCTGACCAATCAGAAGGCAGATACAACTTACGAACACATCACGGTGAACGTATAAATAGGACAGATAGCGGACAGATTTGCCAATCTCAAGACAACCCTTGAGGATGCCAGACGCAGTCTTTGGCGAAACGTCAGGGAACTACAAGCCTCACGACCACGGCCTACAGCCTGAATACCTTCATCAAGATCATCAATTAGAGTATAAATTTTTCCTCTTACTTATTCAACTAAACATAAAAGCACATTAATTTTGATTTATTTAGGTTTAGCAGCACATGCCAGGTATTAGCTGGTAATCAATAAAAAATAGAATTTCTATATCTGGCTTCCTATAAAGACCATGTAGTTCACTGTTATGTAGTCTTCTCCATTCCCCTGTATGTTTATTTCTCTTTAGTCCAAAAATTTGTGTAAGATCTTTATTCTCAAATACTCACAATTTTCTTTTCTCCCTTAAAGTATGATTCCAAGTTTTGCATCCATATAATATAATGGGTAGAATAATAGTTATAAATATTTTCAGTTTAATGTTTTTTGAAAGGAGTTGGGATGTCGAGAGTCCCACATAATAATACCAGAAAGATAAATCCATTTTTTATATGAATCAACTGTGATGTTAACGATGTACTGTGTTAATGTAGAGATAAAATAATTTAAATAGAGATACTTACTGTAAAGTGCAAATCTTTTCCATCGGTTCAAATCACCATGCAAGATTTGTTTTTGATGTACTGGCTTCTCTGAATCCATATACCCACATGTTTCCAAGTTCTCCTAAAATAAACAATTAAATGTATATGTAATATAATTCTAAGAAAAAATTAATAGATAAATAGATACATTTATGAAAAAATAAATAGAATCAATTAAGGATAAACAAAATGGATGACATGAGTGGTGGAATGAAGTTTTGGTAGGGGAAAATGAGATAAATCCTGAGAAAACACTGCTCTGTCTCCGATTCGTCAACCACAAATCCCACATGGAGTGATCAAAACACAAACTTAGGTCCGAGAGGTGGAGGGCGAGTTCCAACCACCTGCACATTGGAGCTGCCACAATTAAGTATAATATTTTATAACTAACTAACTAACTCACTGGCACTATCAAACCCGTAGGTTCATGGCTGCATGGATATAAGCTCTCCATATATCCCCATCCCGAGCCAATGTTTTCCAATCATCCCCTGTATAATCTACTTCCCTCAAATCATATTTAATGTTATTCTCCCACATCATTCTTGGTCTACCAACTGGGCATTTCCCTCTGGTTTTCCTACAAGAATCTTCCATGTGCGTCTTTCATTCCCCATTTGTGCCACATGTCCTGTCCATCGCAGTCTATGAGACTTAACTGTTCTCATTATATCTGCCTTCCTATAAAGACCATGTAATTCACTGTTATGCAGTCTTCTCCATTCACCTGTCTGTTCATCTCTCTATGAGACTTAACTGTTCTCATTATATCTGGCTTCCTATAAAGACCATGTAATTCACTGTTATGCAGTCTTCTCCATTCACCTGTCTGTTCATCTCTCTATGAGACTTAACTGTTCTCATTATATCTGGCTTCCTATAAAGACCATGTAATTCACTGTTATGCAGTCTTCTCCATTCACCTGTCTGTTCATCTCTCTTTGGTCCAAAAATTTCCTGGAAATGCATGTTATTATGCATTACAGAGACTCTTGACTTCCCAACTCCTTTAAAAAAACATTAATATTTTATATGTTTTAATATTAAATTTGAGTCACTTACATTAAAGGACAGATTAATATTAAAACATTGAAAATATAAACTTCACTAGCAAATAAAGTAATTTTATATCTATCTTCGGGTTTTTCAGCTGCTGATGTCTTCCTGTGCCAAACTTCCAAAGCCTACGATTTTGGGCATCTTCAATGCTTAACCCTCTTGCTTATATTGCTATCCTCATGTTTTCCTTACATGTTAACTTTGGTCTTCCTCTTTTCTTCTTTCTGGTAAGTTGCCATTGATATAGTTGTTTCGGCCATCACTCATCTTCCATTCTTAAAATATGCCCTAACCATTTTAATTCCTTCTTCTCAATTCTTTCAATTATGCTTTCTCCTGCTTCCATTATGTTTCTGATTTCCTTATTTATGACAAATAAGTAATTTAAAAATAATGTATCATTGTATATTGTACTTCTTTCTGTCTACAATGGTGTAACAGCCCTATGTTGGGCCTTAGCTCTCCTTTGATATGAGTAACTAGACAAAGTTAATTTAGTTACACTTATTTCCCTAAAGATGCCATGAATGGTACGCAGTCAACATACCGACTCAATGAGACATCTAGTAGGCAACTAAAGGTATTAAATATAATGTAGTGGTACTTAATTACATTAAAATAAATAGTTGAATAAGTAAAATCTCTAGATGAATAGTGAATAAATAAAAATGAATAATTGAAATAAGTAAATAAAAATAATGAATAAAAATAAATAAGTGAAGCATGTAAATACACAATGGGGTTAATATTATAAAATTACGATAGGAAGTAACATTACTACCAAACAAGAAAGTAAAATCCAAGCAGCCGAAATGAAATTTTTAAGAAGAGTAAAAGGCTGCACTAGAATGGACCAGATAAGAAACGAGGATATCCGTGAAGAACTGCAGATCTACTCCATAAAAGAAAAGATATTTAACAACAAAATACAGTGGAAAAAACATTAGAAAGAATGGAAGAAAGTAGATTACCAAATAAAATCTTCCATATTTTCCAAGAGGAAGAAGAGATGTCGGACGTCCTCAGAAGAGATGGTCTTAGATCAATTAGTGAAGACGGAACAGGCAACTCTTGCCTAAACCAGGAAGTGAAGAAGAAGTAACATTATGAGGTTCTTCTTAATAAATAAGATTTTCATCTTACCTCATAGAAGTTGAGTTCTTTTAGGACATGTTTCAAAACAAACTCCTGATTTATTTTCAGCTTGAGTCTGGTCAGGGGCATGCCTTAGAGTAGATGGTTAAGGTAATATGCTACAAACTAGAATGTAGAGGGTTTGAGTCCTGGTGGATCAGGATTTTTAATCTCACCCAAACATTCTGGTGGCACCATGACCTTGGGGGTCCACTCAGCCTCTAACTGAAATGAATACCAGATACTTGTTCTGGGGGTTAAGGAGACCATCATGCAGGGCTGACAACCCGGCTGATATCAAGTGGCAATTGTCTAGAAAAAGTGAGAGCCTTAACCTCCTACTACCCCAAGGGTCTTCTATGGTCTGTAGTGGGATCACTTTACTTTTGAGTCTGGACAAACTGAAGATAAAACAAAAGTTCTTTTTAAACATGTCCTAAAATAATCAACTTCTATGAGGTAAGATGACAGCTTTACTTTATTTATTAATGGGGATAATAATTACTTAAAACATATAATTACAGTAGGAGTAAGAATTTCTGTGCTAATGGTTCACTCTAGGGCTATTTAATTAACCAGGACAATGCATACTTATTTTAGGAATTCTCACTATGAGGTATATTCATTAAGGTAGAATTTTTTATCACTCACCTCATATTGTTCTTCTTATTTGACTATAAACTGGTTTTGGAACATAGTTTCTGTTCCATCCTCAGTATCGTCACGACCGTTGTTCTGTCGTCTTGAAGAGCTGTCCTTCGCTCCTTCCATTGGTTGACTGAAAAACCTCGAAACCAGGTCATTCTCACCGGGAATTTCAAAGTTCATCAAATTCTTCTTTTCGCTCTTTTGAATGTAGATCTTTTCCCAAACAGTAAGTTCTTTTGGTTTTTCTATTTGTTTTAATAATTTAGCTTCTTTCTTGATAAGATGTTTTTCAGACCATGGTCTTCAAGACGACAGAACAACGGTCATGACGATACTGAGGATGGAACAGAAACTATGTTCCAAAACTAGTTTATAGTCAAATAAGAAGAACAATATGAGGTGAGTGATAAAACATTCTACCTTAAAGGACAATGCATATTGAACTAGTAAGGCTTATTGGGGAGGGTTGAATTCTAAACCTCAGTACAAGTTTCCTTAGTGATGGTTTTTTCCTCACCTGTAAGACAAATGTCAGGAAACTTTAAGGCCCAAATGGCCCTGAACAATATCTGGCCATCATTGTCATCATCATCATTAACATATTAATTAAATTTAGGATTAAGGTCTCTCCTGGCACATAATTATCACCATTATCACCTATCATACATCATCAGGGCAGCGTAACTCCGCCTTCCAAGTGCCCCAACCTCAAAAGTGGGTTACAATAACACCATGGCAGGAGAGAATACCAGAATGTTGAAAAAATGACAAGATGGTGGCATTGAATAAAAGAAATATATGTAAAATATAAAATTACAGGTGGCTCCAGGACGCAAGCAGTTAGATCACTCCAAGTGGGTTTCATGGTGGATGAAACTGAGCTTGGACAGGTTTTTCTCCGTCTTCCTCTGCTACAATTTCATTCCACCATTTCTCACACTCATCTCATCAAAATCATTTCATTTCATTCATCTGCCCCTTTGATGGTGCATCAGGCGTGGTCAGCTGGCACCCTTGTCATTCACAGACCTCTATATAAGGGGCTTCACCTCATCTCATCACTCGATCTGACCTTGAGTTAGACATGAGTTGAGAATACATATATAATTACAGTAGGAGTAGTAAGAATTTATGTGCTAATAATTAACTGGAACAATGCATGTTGAAATAGCAAGGCTTATTGGGGAGGGTTGAATTCTAAACCTGATCTTATAAAGTTATTTAAACAGTTTAACTCACCAATATTTTGTTGTGTTGTAAGGAAACAGTTGCAAAACAGAACATTAAGAAGCTTAGGAAGTGTAACATGTTGCTGACCCAAATACTTTCTTTACTTAAACAGTGCTATCTGCTGTATATTTATATGACAGATTCTTATCACCACCACATATAAATATTGACAATTCAATCTCTGTCATTCTACTTCCTCAGTTTACTCTCTCTATAAGCCTACACACATCAGCTTTATTCATCAAATAAAAAAAACATAAACAATGCATATACGTATAAAATCATTAGATAGATCATCAGTTGATTAATGTCTTTGACATTGTCTGATTCTCAATAGCCAATTTGTCGGTCCACCCAATCTCCTGGTTGAGATGTTTCTCCTTCATGTATTAAAATATTCCCTGATTCCAGGAGGTTTTAGGTCTTCCTCTGCCTCGTCTTGCCTCAGGTTTCCATTCCAAAACAGATTTTGGTAGCTGATCCTCTTCCATTCGCTGGACATGTCTGTACCATCTTAATTGCTGAGTTTTAATATAATCTAAAATAGTGTCTTCAATCTTCATTTTCTCCCTTATAACTGAGTTTCTACAATCATTTAGGCTAATTAATTAACTCACTGGCACTACCAAACCTGGAGGTTCATTTCCTCATAGACATACATGTCTATCCTGAACTAATGTTTTCCAATCATTCCCCATATAAGTTAATCCTTTTGAGATGTGGATATGGAGAAGAATGGAACGTATAAAATGGACAGACAAAGTAAGAAATAAAGATGTGCTAGACAGAGTGGGTGAAAGAAGAACAATGCTGGAACTCAAAAAGAAGAGGAAAAGAAATTGGATTGGCCACTGGCTAAGAAGAAACTGCCTGCTGAAGGATGCCCTAGAAGGAATGGTCAATGGAAAGAAAGTTAGAGGCAGAAAAAGACGTCGATAGACAATATTAAAATAAATGGTTTGTACGCAGCTACAAAAAGGAAAGCTGAGTTAAGGAAAGAGTGGAGAATGCTGAGTTTGCAGTGAAAGACCTGCTCTTGAGCAGAACACTATGAATGAATAAGTTAATCCCCCTCATATCTAATTCTTGACATATGTCATCATCATCATCATGAACAAATTCGTTTTAGGCCATGTGGCCTGTACGGTAAACCTAGCGAAGATGGTCTTGATCTTTCCACCGATGTTTTGGTCTTCCTTGGTCCCTATGTCCAGTTGGGGTATATTGGAATGCCAATTTTGGAAGTCTATTTCTTGCCATTCTTCTCAGATGATTTTTCCATTCTTGTTGGTATCTTTGGATATCTTCATTTAAACTTGCTACTCCAAGTTTTCCTCTGATAGTAGTGTTCCTTTGGTGATCCAGTCTATTAACTCCTAACAATGATCGTAAGAAGCGCATTTGGCTTACTTGAAGTTTATGAGAGTTTCTTTTATTTAAAATCCAAATTTCACTTCCGTATTTTAGAGCAGCTTTTGATGTGACGTTATGTAATCTTAGTTTTGTCTCTGTCCTCATCTGTTTACCAAAATGTCTTCGTATTACCCCATTCATTTTATTATATTTTTGTAATTTTGGAATCAATGTCACTCTTATACTCTGCAAATACACTTCCTAAGTAAGAGAAATCTGACACTTGTTCTATAATTTTTCCATCAATCTCAATTTTCACCCTTTGTATGTTTTTTCCACACATTGCCATTGTTTTGGATTTTGATGTGGAAATTTTCATATTATATTTGCTGGCAATTTTGAATAATTGACATATGTAATTATGTAATTATGAAATATCAGGTTGTTTTTTTTTTTTTAATTTTATAGCCTAGAGACTCTAGTCATACCAACTTCTCTCAAAAAAGTTAAACTAAAAATATATAAAATTATTAATTTATTTGGTGTTTACTTGATGAAAATCCTTGGTATATTTAAAAAAAAAATAGATCCATGATGCATTTTAAAACGAATTGTGACAGCTGAAGTGATTTTTATATTTTTGCTTCAGGTGAACCTCCATTCATAATGATCCAATTTTGCTGGTTAATGAACTTAACTATACTTTTTAAATTAATTCCTATATGCCAAGCTTGGCTATGAAAAAAAAAAGAACAAAAATTGCAGCCACTATGGTAGGGCATTAACAGACACACACATACAGATATATATATATATATATATTGTTTATTTTTTATTATTTCACTCACCTCATACTTCATAATTCATAGCAGACCCTGGGTTTCTTCACATCTTTTGTGACATTCTCAATGCTGCGTCACATTCACAACTGACGTCCAACGGCCTTCTATCCTGCAGACTGACCTCCGCGCCATCTGGTGGCCGACCGAAGAATTTCCAAATCAGTCCTCTTTCTTTATAACCGGGTATTTCAAAATTCATAGTTGTATTTTCATTCTTGCATATGTACATTTTTTTCCAAATTGTGAGTTCCTTCGGTTTTTCCAATTGTTTAAGTAATTTTGTTTTGGTTTCTATTCTATGTTTTTCTGACCAGGCATGTGCAGCTATTGCAGATTTTTCGGTTTCTCCATTTTTAACATTTCTGAGGTGTTCTTTTAATCTTGTATTTAGATTCCTTTTTCCTATGTATATCTTTTCACAATCTTTACAATTAATTTGATTATCAAAATTACTTAAACAATTGGAAAAACCGAAGGAACTCACAATTTGGGAAAAAATTTACATATGCAAGAATGAAATACAACTATGAATTTTGAAATACCCGGTTATAAAGAAAGAGGACTGATTTGGAAATTCTTTGGTCGGCCACCAGATGGCGCGGAGGTCAGTCTGCAGGATAGAAGGCCGTTGGACGTCAGTTGTGAACGTGACGCAGCATTGAGAATGTCACAAAAGATGTGAAGAAACCCAGGGTCTGCTATGAATTATGAAGTATGAGGTGAGTGAAATAATAAAAAATAAACAATATTAAAAAACCTCATAGTGTTATTCCTATCTACATAACTTAAATATATATATATATATATATATATATACGGAATTCCTAAAAAGTTAGTTAGACTTATACGAATGTGTCTAAATGGCACAAAGAGTAGGGTGCGTGTAGGCAAACAGTTTTCAGACACTTTTGAAATCCAGAATGGGTTGAAGCAAGGAGATGCACTATCTCCTCTACTATTTAATTTTGTACTAGAGCATGCCATTAAATCTTTAGAGAATCAGGAAGGCTTACAACTCAATGGTATTAATAAGCTGTTAGTTTATGCTGATGATGTAGTATTGTTGGCCGATAGCGAGGAGATACTAAAGGACAACACGCACACACTATTGAGTAACACTAAGAAATTCATTAAATAATGGACATGGACAGCTAATGACAAATGAGGGAAATTTTGAGGAAGTGTATGAATTCAAATACCTAGGAACAATAATCACAAATAGGAATGAGATGCACAAAGAAATTAAACATAGGCTCAATTCTGGAAATGTGTGCTATTATGCATTGCAGAGACTCTTGATGTCCCAACTCCTTTCAAAAAATGTTAAACTGAAAATATATAAAACTATTATTCTACCAGTTATATTATATGGGTGCGAAACATGGACTCTTACTTTAAGGCAGGAAAGAAGATTACGAGGATTTTGAGAATAAAGTTCTTAGGAAAATTTTTGGACCAAAGAGAGCTGAACAGACAGGTGAATGGAGAAGACTGCATAACAGTGAATTACATGTTCTCATTAGAGAACAGTTAAGTCTCGTAGGCTGCAATGGGCAGGACATGTGGCATGAATGGGGAATGAAAGATGTGCATGGAAGATTCTTATAGGAAAACCAGAGGGAAAACGCCCAGTTGGTAGACCAAGAATGAGGTGGGAGAATAACATTAACTATGATTTGAGGGAAGTAGATTATACAGGGAATGATTGGAAAGCATTAGCTCAGGATAGGGATGTATGGAGAGCTTATGTCCGCGCGGCCATGAACCTACGGGTTCAATAGTGCCAGTGAGTAAGTAAGTAAGTAAGTATATGTTATATTGTAGATTTTTGTGGATATAAGCATTGTTAAGATATTAATTATATTATTTTTGGTCTGGACATCTTACCTCAATATTAATGTTGATTTGTTCTTGGACATGTTTCAAAACAATTCTCTGTTTTATCTTCAGCTTTCCCAGACTGGTTTTATTTATGTTGCATTATGTTGCACCACCTGGATGTCGATGTCAGCTCCATCCTGTGGTTGGCCAAAGAACCTCCAAACAAGGTCACCCTCCATCAGAATATCAAAATTCATAACTCTGTTTCTGTTCTTCTGAATATAAATTTTTTTCCCAAATAGTCAGCTCGTTTGTATTTTGTAACTGTTTTAATAATTTAGTGTCTGAATTTATATTATGTTTTTCAGACCAAACATGAGCAGCAACTGCAGATTTTTCAATTTCTCCATTTTTAATATTTCTTATGTGTTCTTTGGTTCTAATTTTAGGTTTCTTTTTGTTTTCCCTATATATATCTTTTCACAACCCATGCATTCAATTTGATATATTCCTGACTTTTTATTTTTATCAGTTTTTTCATTTTTGTTGGTTTTTATTAGTTTATTTAAACTGTAGTTATTTTTTGGTGCTAATTTAATATTAAACTTCTCAAATATATTTTGAAATTTATTATGTACCCAGGGGTGATATGTGAATTTCCTATATTTTTTCATAGGTGGTTCTTCTTTTTCAAGATTACTTCTGTTTATCATTTTTTGTTTTTTATACTTTTCTATCCTTTTATGTACCATTTTTTCATCAAACCCATTTTCTCTTGCTACTTTGATTATGTGTTTTTTCTCATGTTTGAAATCTTCTTCGTTTAAGGGTAAGTTTACCAATCTATGAGTTAAACTATTAAATGCTGCTAATTTATGTCCAATTGGATTGAACCCTGTTGATTTTATAAAATTTTCCGTATGAGTTTCTTTCCTATGAATCCTGAATTCAATTTTTCTTTTTTCTTCGTTTCTGACCAATTTAAGATCCAAAAAACTTTGGAGATATTGAACAATTGGTTAAGAAAAAACAACATAGACAGAGAGATCAAAGAAGATTATTTGAAATTAACTGCGTTATGCATTGATCAAATGTTTTTTACATTCAATGGGAGTTTCTATAGACAAAAATCAGGGCTCTCAATGGGAAACCCATTATCACCTTTTCTGGCAAATTTATTTATGAGCGATTTGAATGTAAAATCACTAAAGCACATCCCACAATGTTTAAATTTTGGAGTAGATATGTTGATGATATAATTTGTATTGTTAAAGAAAAACATGTAGAAGATTCCCTAAAACTATTAAATTTACAGAGTACAAACATTAAATTCACCAAAGAAATAGAAGACAATAAACAAATACCTTTTTGGATCTTAAATTGGTCAGAAACGAAGAAAAAAGAAAAATTGAATTCAGGATTCATAGGAAAGAAACTCATACGGAAAATTTTTATAAAATCAACAGGGTTCAATCCAATTGGACATAAATTAGCAGCATTTAATAGTTAACTCATAGATTGGTAAACTTACCCTTAAACGAAGAAGATTTCAAACATGAGAAAAAAACACATAATCAAAGTAGCAAGAGAAAATGGGTTTGATGAAAAAAATGGTACATAAAAGGATAGAAAAGTATAAAAAAACAAAAAATGATAAACAGAAGTAATCTTGAAAAAGAAGAACCACCTATGAAAAAATATAGGAAATTCACATATCACCCTGGGTACATAATAAATTTCAAAATATATTTGAGAAGTTTAATATTAAATTAGCACCAAAAAATAACTACAGTTAAATAAACTAATAAAAACCAACAAAAATGAAAAAACTGATAAAAATAAAAAGTCAGGAATATATCAAATTGAATGCATGGGTTGTGAAAAGATATATATAGGGAAAACAAAAAGAAACCTAAAAATTAGAACCAAAGAACACATAAGAAATATTAAAAATGGAGAAATTGAAAAATCTGCAGTTGCTGCTCATGTTTGGTCTGAAAACATAATATAAATTCAGACACTAAATTATTAAAACAGTTACAAAATACAAACGAGCTGACTATTTGGGAAAAAAATTTATATTCAGAAGAACAGAAACAGAGTTATGAATTTTGATATTCCGATGGAGGGTGACCTTGTTTGGAGGTTCTTTGGCCAACCACAGGATGGAGCTGACATCGACATCCAGGTGGTGCAACATAATGCAACATAAATAAAACCAGTCTGGGAAAGCTGAAGATAAACAGAGAATTGTTTTGAAACATGTCCAAGAACAAATCAACATTAATATTGAGGTAAGATGTCCAGACCAAAAATAATATAATTAAAATAACCTCAAAATATAACTTCCTAAAATTAAATATTGTTAAGATATGTTTCTTGGATTTTCTGCATCATGGATTTAAGGTTGGTCTCTGGCCACTGATTCTGACGTTTCGACATGATCCCAAATGTCATTATCAAGAAATGGTAGGTTCGAGAGACTGGTATAGGTCTTATATACCATAGGCAAGTCAGATATTCATTGTCTATAGTATATAAGACTTATACCAGTAACTGAACTATCATTCCTTGATAATGGTGTATGGGATCATGTCAAAATGTTCAAATCAGTGGACAGAGGCCAACCTTGAATCCATGATGCAGAAAACCCAAGAAACATTTCTTAATCACATATATATATATTATATATATATACGAGTATATAATTATTTGATTTTTGATTGGTCATTTTTGGTGACTAATAAGTAGATCAATGAAGATATGTAAAATTTTTAAAAAATCTTCTCATGAAAACAACCTCAATAGCTATATTACTTTGGAATTCACTAAGAAAAAAGAAACAGAAGTTTGAGATCAGATAATAACATAATGTAAGCTTACAGGAATAGAAAACTACAAAGTATGTTGGTTGATATGTTAGCATATATGACTCATATTCCAATTATATTATATTTAGTCTGGACATCTTACCTCAATATTAATGTTGATTTGTTCTTAGACATGTTTCAAAACAATTCTGTTTTATCGTCAGCTTTCCCAGACTGAAGTGGGAAAGCTGACGATAAAACAGAATTGTTTTGAAACATGTCCAAGAACAAATCAACATTAATATTGAGGTAAGATGTCCAGACTAAAAATAATATAATTAAATTAACCTCAAAATATACTTCCTAAAATTAAATATTCATATTCCAATGTTTAAACTATTTCAAGACTTGGAGACAATGCAATTCTAACTGGGTCTCTTTCCTTGGTTTTCCTCAACTTTTGGTTTGCAATTACAGGACTCTTTTCATAAGTAATGCCACGAGTGATTTCCAAATTATCGATAAATTCACGACTCACGAAGTGAGGAGTGAATTTATCTAGAGAATTTGGAAATCAAGAGTGGCATTTGTTAGGACTATTTAACGAATAAAATTAAGCTGTTTAATATTTAATTTTAGGAAGTTATATTTTGAGGTTATTTTAATTATATTATTTTTGGTCTGGACATCTTACCTCAATATTAATGTTGATTTGTTCTTGGACATGTTTCAAAACAATTCTCTGTTTTATCTTCAGCTTTCCCAGACTGTTTTATTTATGTTGCATTATGTTGCACCACCTGGATGATAAACTGATAAAAATAAAAAGTCAGGAATATATCAAATTGAATGCATGGGTTGTGAAAAGATATATATAGGGAAAACAAAAAGAAACCTAAAAATTAGAACCAAAGAACACATAAGAAATATTAAAAATGGAGAAATGAAAAATCTGCAGTTGCTGCTCATTTTGGTCTGAAAAAACATAATATAAATTCAGACACTAAATTATTAAAACAGTTAGAAAATACAAACGAGCTGACTATTTGGGAAAAAAATTTATATTCAGAAGAACAGAAACAGAGTTATGAATTTTGATATTCCGATGGAGGGTGACCTTGTTTGGAGGTTCTTTGGCCAACCACAGGATGGAGCTGACATCGACATCCAGGTGGTGCAACATAATGCAACATAAATAAAACCAGTCTGGGAAAGCTGAAGATAAAACAGAGAATTGTTTTGAAACATGTCCAAGAACAAATCAACATTAATATTGAGGTAAGATGTCCAGACCAAAAATAATATAATTAAGCTGTTTACTCACAAATCATTATTTAACTATAGTTATTTTAAAATATTTATATATTTAATGTAAACGGCGATGTTTGAAAACAAATGAGAAACGATAGGTACGCTTCTACTGCTTCTTTTGTTTATCACTGCAACCAGATCATACTATTTATTGCCAAAGGAACGCAATATTGTAAGGAGGAGCTTTCTTTAATATGGTAATCATAACACTGATAAATATTTGGTGAAATACGACTCTGATTGGTTGTAAAACAGAAATCATTGAAACGTGATTGGTCATTGACTCCCATTTGGGGCATGAGTTAAATAGTCATCATAATCACTGATTCATAATATCATCAAAATTAAATCAATTAACTTGTATTAAAAATACAGATAAGCAAGGCAATAGAAATGTTCTATTGGATACAATAAAAGTCCATCATGCAGGACCTGCATAAATTAAGTGAATTGCTCAGAAAGCCGACTTTATGGTCCCATTTTGCTAGTTTATGGAATATATATTTCATTAGTGAAAATGGAGAAACTCAATTACTAATATCAACTTATTTAAACTTCAGTGAAAACAAATCATGCATAACCCTAAGTTATTATCTATTTGAATATTGTTGTAAATTTGACATCAATTATATAATATCTATCTATTTTTCCTTTACTTTATTAAAAATATTAAAATAAAGTGAACTATTATCTCTTATAGGATACATTTCCAATTTAAGAGTTAATTAAATTTTGTGGTATGCATTGTAATGAACCAAATATGGCAGTTGCTAAAGTCAATTTTTAATTTTGGGTTTCTGGCAAACTCCCACTTATAATGGTCAGATTTTTGGAAAATACCTTCCTCAGTTCATTTTAATAGCAGTTCATTTTTAATCAATTGCTGTACGCCAAGTTTGGTTTTCATCAAATAAAAATTGTAGCTGCTAGAGTGTTAACACACACACACACACACACACACACATATATATATATATATATGTCCATTGTTGTGGTCTCGAGGTAGCGTGCTGCCTTGTCATGCAGCGAGCCTAGACTCAATTCCCGGTCGGGACAGGCTCCTGGGTGAGGTTTTTTCCTCACCTGTAAGACAAATGTCAGGATGCTTAGGGCCCAACGGTCCCCAAAAATCATCCGGCCATCACTATCATCCTTATCATTATCATCCTTCACTAATGTGGAAAGCAACAGGAAGCCACCACACCTATAATTCCCTAGTAAAGCTACAAAGCATAGCACAAAAATGCTAT